>MDKH01027909.1:0-11756 GCA_005239495.1 Nicotiana undulata | reverse complement strand
CTCAAGCCAAAGTTAAACCAAACACTTACCTCAATTTCGCAGGCCACTCACTGCTCAATTTTTACTTTTTCTTTTGAATTCACCTCTAACTTGTTCGAATCTAATCACAATTAACTTAATATCATTAACTAATGCTAAAGGAACTAACTTTATTGAAAAATACAATTTTTCCTAAGTTTTCTCAAAAAAAGTAAAAACTCGACTCTAGGCCCGCTTGGTCTGAACTCGGGGTTCGAACCAAATTACGTTTACCCATTCACCCACGAACCCAAATATGCTATTAGTTTTGAAATCCGGCCTTAATTGATATAAAAATTCGATTTTTACAAAACTCCCTAATTCTACCCAAACCCTCAATTTTTACCATGAAAATTCTTTGTTTTTGCTTTAAAAGTGATGCAAAATAATAAGGAAATGAAAGAACAAGGTTTGGAATTGATTACCTATGACTTGGGGATAAAGATTGTTGAAGAAAAATCGTATTTAGGGCTGGAACCTCGAAAATTTTGAGATGAAAGGGTTCTGCCCATTTTTCACAGGTATTTATATTAGCTGGGATGGGGTCTTATGCGATCACAGGAAATGGGATGCGATCGCATAGAGAAGGGGGGATTTGGGTAGTGCGTTCGCATGGGGAGGGGTGCGTTCGCACAGTGTATTGACCTCCCCTCCCCCAGGCCTGATTTAAAGTTATGCGATCTCATAGCATACAGTGTGTTCGCACAGCTTGCCCGGACAGTGATACGCGATCACACACTATGTTCTGCGTTCGCACGGTGCAAGTCTTGGACCCCCTAGAGACTACACTATGCGGTCGCAATTCTACCCATGCGATCGCATAGTACAAAAACCTGGACACTAGAAAACAAAAAACCAGCAGCTCTTTCAAGTGTAAAATACCTCGTGGCCTATCCGAAACTTACCCAAGCCCTCGGGGCTCTAAAAAGATCATGCGCGCAAGTCTTAAAATATCATATGGACTTGCTCGTGCGGTAAAATCATGAAAATAACATGTAAATCTATGAATTAAACCTCAAAACTCATCATTTTCAACAAGAACTCTTAAAGTTCATAATTTCTCAACCGGATGTGCGAATCACGTCAAACGAACTCTGTTTTTAAGAAAATTTCGCAGTTCACCTTTTAATATCACAACAAATCTGTACCGGGCTCCAGAACCAAAATACGGGCCCGATACCAATGATTTGAAACATTATTTCTTTTCTTTAATTCATAAACATTTCAGCAAAATAATTTCTTTCAAAAATTGATTTCTAAGGCTCGGGATCTCCGAATTCATTGCATACGTCTGAGTCCCGTATTTTACTACGGACCTCCCGGGATCGTCGGAATACGGATCCGGGTCCGTTTACTCAAAATATTGACCAAAGTCAACTTTTATCAAATTTAAATTCTAAGAATCACTATTTCTCATAATTTCACATAAATGCTTTCCGGTTTCAAGCCTGGACTGTGCACGCAAATCGAGGTATTTAATTTTTAGTCTTTTTATGGCTATTAAGCATGGAACGGAGTCTAATTTTATAAAATGACCCCTTGAGTCATTACAATATCTACCTCTAAAACACACGTTCGTCCTCGAACGGACATAGAAAATTACCTGAAGTGGTGAACAAGTGTGGGTATCTACTCTGCATGTCCGACTCGGACTCCCAAGTAGCTGCCTCAACGGGCTGGCCTCTCCACTGCACTCGAACTGAAGGATAACTCTTAGATCTCAATTGGTGAACCTGCCGGTCTAAAATAGCTACCGGCTCCTCCTCATAATCCAAGTCTTTGTCCAACTGGACAAAGCTGAAATCTAACACGTGGGACGGGTCACAACGATATTTCCGGAGCATAGACACATGAAATACCGGATGAACTGAGGATAACCCTGGAGGCAATGCAAGTCTTTAAGCTACCTCCCCCACCTTATCAAGAATCTCAAACGGCCCGATATACCTAGGGCTCAACTTACCCTTCTTCCCAAATCTCATAACACCCTTCATGGGCGACACACGAAGCAATACTCACTCTCCAATCATGAATGCCACATCACGGACCTTTCGATTGGCATAACTCTTTTTCCTAGACTGAGCTGCACGAAGTCTCTCGTGAATAATCTTGACCTTATCTAAGGCCTCCTGAACTCAGTCTGTAATCAATAACCGAGCCTCTCCCGGCTCAAACCATCCAACTGGAGATCTGCATCATCTACCATATAACGCCTCGTAAGGAGCCATCTGAATGCTCTACTGATAACTATTATTATAGGTAAGCTCCGCTAACGACAAGAACTGATCCCAAGAACCTCCAAAGTCAATAACAAAAGCATGGAGCATATCTTCTATAATCTGAATAGTACGCTCGGACTGCCCGTCAGTCTGAGGGTGAAATGTTGTACTCAACTCCACTCGGGTACCTAACTCACACTGAACCACCCTCCAAAAGTGCGAAGTAAACTGTGTACCCCGATCAGAAATGATAGACACGGGCACACCATGAAGGCAAACAATCTCCCGAATATATAACTCAGCCAACCGCTCTGAAGTATAAGAACTCGCCACAGGAATGAAGTGTGCTGATCTAGTCAACCTATCCACAATAACCCAAACTGCATCGAATTTCTTTAGAGTCCGTGGGAGTCCAACAACAAAGTCCATAGTAATACGCTCCCACTTCCACTCAGGAATCTCTCTCTCCTGTAGCAAACCACCAGGTCTTTGATGATCATATTTTACCTGTTGTCAATTTAAGCAACGAGCCACATACGCAACGATGTCTTTCTTCATCATTCTCCACCAATAATGCTGCCTCAAATCCTGGTACATTTTGGCTGCACCTGGGTGCATCGAATACTTAGAACTGTGAGTTTCCTCAAGTATCAACTCACGAAGGTCATCAACATTAGGCACACATATACGACCTTGCATCCTCAAAACACCATCCTCTCCAACTGTAACTTGCTTGTCACCACCGTGTCGAACTGTGTCCCTAAGACCCACCAAATGTGGGTCATCATCCTGTCACTCCCGGATATGGTCAATTAGAAAAGACCGAGCGACCGTACAAGCTAGAACACTACTGGGTGAAATATCCAACCTCACGAACTGATTAACCAACGTCTGAATGGATGAAGCCAACGGTCTCTCACCAACTGGAATATCCGCAAGGCTGCCCATACTCACTGCCTTTCTACTCAATGCATCGGCCACCACATTGGACTTCCCCGGGTGATACAATATAATGACATCATAATTTTTTAACAAATCTGACCATCTCCGCTGCCTCAAATTTAGATCCTTCTGCTTGAATAAGTACTGGAGACTACGATGGTCTGTAAAAACTTCACACTGCACACCATAAAGGTAGTGCCTCCAACCTTTCAAGGTATGAACAATGGCTGCCATCTCTAAGTCATGAACATGGTAATTCTTCTCATGGACTTTCAACTGACAAGACGCATACATAATCAGTCTGCCATCCTGCATCAATACTGCTCCAAGTCCAACCCGGGAAGCGTCACAATAAATCGGGAAGGAACCTGAACCTGATGGTAGCACCAACACCGGTGCTGAAGTCAAGGCAAATCTTAAGTTTCTGAAAGCTCGCCTCACACTCGTCTGACCATTTAAATGGGGCACCCTTTCTGAGTCAATTTAGTCATAGGGGCTGATATAGATGAAAACCCCTCCACAACACAACGGTAGTAACCAGCCAAACACAAGAAACTCCTAACCTCCGTAGTTGTAGTGGGTCTAGGCCAGTTCTTGACTGCCTCTATTTTTTTAATAGTTGTTCATAGCTAATTATAGAATTATCACATAGCTTCATGTCAACAAAGAAAATCTCCTTTCAAACCTTCACAATACTGACAACGAGATACGATGCTTGAAGACCTCGTAATTATATACCTGAATTAACGTGTCTCATTTAACGCCGCTTGGGTGGCACCTACCTCATAGGTTAGAACTCAATAATTATAGCACGAATTTGAAAAATTATGTACAGATAGTTAATTAATTAATTAATTTATTTATTTACTTATTATTAGTATTACTTTTATTATTATTTATTCATTTATTATTATGATTATTATCATTATTTTATACATAAATTGTTGAATAAGCCTAACAGGTATGACTCCCTACCCATACTATAGTAAAATCTTAATTCACAAGGGAGAATTTAAACATAAGAATTTCCATCACAAGGACCTCGTCCTTACATAACTTCCACCGCGGCTCGTAGCCCGATTTAAACATCTCAAATCATATTAAAATGCGAGGATCTCGTCCTCAATTCTGAATCACAAGTAATATGCATATCGCCACTCAAAACCTTCCATTTTCTTCTTTTGAATATTATCCGTTAAATAAAATTACAACATGTAATGATAGACACAATTATCTCCTTAGAATTTCTCAATACAAGTATTCCCATAAGTAGATTTTTGAGTTACGAAGCTCGCCCAAGAATGGAGCATATTAGAAGAATTTTATTAGATACGCATAACCGAATTAAGTTCAGGAAATCATCACTTTATAATAATTAGAGATTGTTCTTGTAATGACACTATTTAATGTAGCGACCTAAGCCATACCATAGAAAATATACCAACAGGCTAGGTCTCCACCTCTAGGAATCTGACCTCCACCTTCGACATGTAAGTTGAGTTGTAATTGCAATGGGACACGTAGCTTGAGTGTTCTGATGAAATATGACTTTCCCAAGTCTAGGACAATTTTTACCACTAGCCGAAATGAAGTATCAACCTGCCCTGAGTCGTCCAAAATTTTACAATCATATTTGAGTCCTTAATGAGTCTGTAGACTTGCTTTCTGGCTAGATAAACCGAAGTAGGAGTGTGACAGGCTGACTTATCGAACCTGGTAGCATGTTCTAACACCGTCATATGACCTAATGCAACCGCTTAAACCTTATGCACCACGCATTACGGAGGGTCCGAGAAACAAATTCTTTCAAAAGCATTTATGAGAACTAAGTCAAATAGTTGATGTTGCACTGGCTAGTCGTCCTCTTCGTAGGCTTGCATCAACCACCGACGACCAATTTCTTCCTTTACCATGTTGACTCAACACCGCTGAGCTACCCCACTTATTCATGTACTCTTCGTTATTCCTTGGGGTAACTCTTATTCCTATTGATGCACAACGATCCCACAAGTAAAGCTTTATACAGATAATTTTTGGCACGAACCATATATTCTAGAAGCTTGTCAACCACTGTAATCCCTCTGGAGCACCCCAAAATCCGCAACCGTGACTTCCACGCTGAGTAAACCTTCTGTAGATCTAAAGTTTTTTATATGAATCCTTTGGTACCGAGGTATATGGTTATTAAGGAGACAGACACACCGCAATTCTTAGCTTTATCTCTTGCAAAAATCTCAGGCCTGATACCTTTCAAGCCAAAATCAATATAACACATGACCCCACAATCGATTCCTTGACGATGGACTTCTCCACTTGGCACGAAGTCATAGGTCACAATGCCTGATAATTCAAAATGTTAAACTTCACAACTCATATAATTCAACCCCGTTGCTTCCAACTTATTTGCATGTTCCGAAATATTTCATAGCAGCAGTCAAGAAAATCATGTGGGTCCTCAAAAGATGTACCACTGAAATGGAGTGGAAATAGTTTGGTAAACCCTTCCAACCTAACTAAACGGACTAGTGCATCCTGTAACACTAGAGTTACTATAAATCCTTCCGGAATCTGAATTAGTCCAACATGTACCGACTGAGCTAGTACCTCCGCGTCTAGATCCATTTGAGACTTTACAATAGGTGTTGATGTTCGAGCTTTAGTCTGAGCTCTGCTTCTGTCTATTTCCCTAATCGTAGCTGTCATTGGGGATTCGTCTCTTGTCCGGTTGCAAACGCTTTGCACGTTGTCGAGATTTGTGATAGGACAAGAATAGACAAGTTCAACCATCAATGGTAGAATAATTATGCACGATAGAGTAGAATAGAAGTGAGATTCTTCCTAACTCAATAGCCTCTGAGAGATAAGTACAGACGTCTCCGTACCGATCCTTCAGACTCTACTAAGCTTGTTCGTGGATTGTGGGACCTACATAAACCTAGGGCTCTGATACCAACTTGTCACGACACAAATTCCCAACCTTAGGGATCATGATGGAGCCTAACACCACACTTGCTAGGCAAGCCAATGTTAGAAATCGATTAACTAATTTTTCTTAATTAATTACTTAAGCATAAATAAATAAATTCCAAATGAACTTAATTAGAATACTTCCCAACAACAATAAAATAAAATAATAATAATGATCAATTAAATAAAACGAAACACGGACTAATTATATAAATAATTCTAAGACTACCCCAGGGTCTGGTGTCACAATCCACGAACTACTAAATAATACTACAAATAATGGCTGAAAGAAATAGTGTAACTCTTCTGAATATAGTAAAATAGTATAAGTAAAAATTGGAGAAGACTCTCGGAATCTGCGAACGACGGCAGATGTACCTCGTGTCTCCAAATGAATCGGTGGTCGTCCTGAAATCCTCTACTGCTGACTAGTACCTGGATCTGTGCAAAAGAGCACAGAGTGTAGTATCAGTACAACCGGCCCCATGTACTGATTAAGTGCCGAGCCTTACCTCGGCGAAGTAGTGACGAGTCTAAGGCGGGGCATTAACAACATATACTCGTGTCACTAATATCTACAACCACACAATAACACAATTCTACACAAACAAGAAAAATATAACTGAGACAATAAATATAACGCAAGAAAGGGAAATCTAAACAAATAATTAAATAGATGCTGCAACAAATTAGAATAACTCAGCTGCCCTTTTCAGGTCTCAGCTATAACCAATTCTCAATAACTTTCAAATCTCAAATCTTTAACTTTAAATGAAAATTGTGTAAAAAAAAAATAAAGAGTGGTAAAATAAATATTTAAGCTTTTCAAAACTTTATTTTCTTTGAAAATCAGTAAAACATAAATGTCCTCCCTTATCGCTCCTTGTTGCGGCGTGCAACCCGCTCCCACCTGTCCTACCTTATTGCTCCTCCCTAAATATATCACCCTTATTACTCTTGTTGCGGTGTGCAACCCGATCCCACTTGTCCTCCCTTATCACTCCTTGTTGAGGCGTGCAACCTGCTCCCACCAGACATATCATATCAATTTATTTATAATTTTCAAACCTCAGGCCAAGCCTTTCACAATATTTTTGTCTCAACAATTAAAAATAAGAAACTGTATCTTTCTCGTAAACTTCATCAATATCATCTCAGCCATAAAACCAACAGGAATATCAAAATATGTAAAATTCATAAAACAATGCCAAACTTCTTAACCGTTTTATACCACAAGGAAGAACAACTCAAACAACCAATACTCTTTCCAAAATAGCCACAATAATATCTAACAACAAATTAATAAGGACAAATAGTCATAGAAACAATAATGAACATATCACGATTATGACAATAATCAATTAAGTTGGGGACGGGGAAGGGATCATGTTTAACAAACAATTTGTGTGGTGCATAGATACTCGTCACCTCACATATACACCACGCCCATGCATTTCACATATCAAGTAAGTGGGGAGTCCTATTCCCTCAAGCCAAAGTTAAACCAAACACTTACCTAAATTTCGCAGGCCACTCACTGCTCAATTTTTACTTTTCCTTTTGAATTCACCTCTAACTTGTTCGAATCTAATCACAATGAAATTAATATCATTAACTAATGCTAAAGGAACTAACTTTATTGAAAAATACAATTTTTCCTAAGTTTTCTAAAAAAAGTGAAAACTCGACCCCAGGCCCGCTTGGTCTGAACTCGGGGTTCGGACCAAATTACGATTACTCATTCACCCACGAACCCAAATATGCTTTTAGTTTTGAAATCCGACCTTAATTTGATATAAAAATTTGATTTTTACAAAACTCCCTAATTCTACCCAAACCCCTCAAATTTTACCATGAAAAGTCTTTGTTTTTGCTTTAAAAGTGATGCAAAATAATAAGGAAATGAAAGAACAAGGTTTGAAATTGATTACCTATGACTTGGGGATGAAGATTGTTGAAGAAAACTCGTTTTTAGGGCTGGAACCTCGAAAATTTGGAGAAGAAAGGGTTCTGCCCGTTTTTAACAGGTATTTATATTAGCTGGGCTGGGGTCCTATGCGATCGCTGGAAATGGGATGCGATCGCATAGAGAAGGGAGGATTTGGGCAGTGCGTCGCATGGGGAGGGGTGCGATCGCAAAGTGTATTGACCTCCCCTCCCCCAGGCCTGATTTAAAGCTATGCGATCTCATAGCATACAGTGCGTTCGCACAGCTTGCCCGGATAGTGATACGCGATCGCACACTATGTGCTACGTTCCAGCCCTCGGGGCTCTAAACAAATCATGCGCGCAAGTCTAGAAATATCATACGGACTTGCTCGTGCGGTAAAATCATGAAAATAACATGTAAATCTATGAATTAAACCTCAAAACTCATCATTTTCAACAAGAACTCTTAAAGTTCATAATTTCTCAACCGGATGTCCGAATCATCTCAAACGAACTCCGTTTTTAACCAAATTTCAGAGTTCACCTTTTAATATCACAACAAATCATTACCGGGCTCCGGAACCAAAATACAGGCCCGATACCAATTATTTTAAATATTATTTCTTTTCTTTAGTTCATAAATATTTCAGCAAAATAATTTCTTTCAAAAATTGATTTCTAAGGCTCGGGACCTCGGAATTCATTTCCGGGCATACGCCCGAGTCTCGTATTTTACTGCGGACCTCTCGGGATAGTCGGAACACGGATCTGGGTCTGTTTACTCAAAATATTGACCAAAGTCAACTTTTATTAAATTTAAATTCTAAGAATCACTATTTCTCATAATTTCACATAAAAGCTTTTCGGTTTCACGCCCGGACTGTGCACGCAAATTGAGGTATTTAATTTTAGTTTTTTTTATGGATATTAAGCATGGAACAGAGTCTAATTTTATAAAATGACCCCTTGGGTCATCACAGTTACTGCTGACCACCTCATATTTCTTCTTCGCATTCGCATTCGCATTCATACTCTCGCATTCGCGAAGGTTTCTCTTTACCTTCTTCGCTTTCGCGTCTGCCATCTCGCGTTCGTGTAGGCTCATGTTTCTTGTTCTTCGTGTTTGCATCCCTTCTCTCACATTCGCGAAGGTCTTCCTAGCAGCCTCACTTTTTTTCTTCGTGAACGCGACCCTTTCTCCGTATTTGGATGCATACAGACCTGGGCAGAATATAAAATCTTCAAATTGAGGGTTAGGCTATTTTTATCATATTTTAACTTGTAGAGCTCGATTTTGAGTGATTCTTTGTGGGTTTTTAAGAAAATCGATTGGGTAAGTGTTCTTCACCTAGAATTTAATATATTACATGATTTTATCTTTATTTTTATCATTTAATTTGTATTTTTAGTTGAGGAAAATGGTGGTTTTGAAGAAAAGTTTCAAAATAAAAATTCATGATTTGAGGGACGAAATGGTATCCGAATTTGATAATTTTAGTATTGTTGAACTCGTATCGGAATGGGTGTTCAGGTTTTGTGAAAATTATCAGGTTCCGAGGTACGGGCTCGGGGATCAACTTTTGGGTCAATTTTTAGATTTTGATGAAGATTGAGGCTTTATGATCCGGAATAGTTTGTTATGAGTTTTATTTGTGCTTTGAAGTTATTTTGGCTAGATTTGAGTCGTCCGACGATCATTTCACCCAAGAAGTTCATTTTAGAGTATCAGTTTATCTTCTTGGAGGTAAGTATCTTGCCTAACTTTGTTTTGGGGAACTACCCCTAAGAAGTTGAGTCTTCTATCCTAATTGTAGTCTGTGTACGCGAGATGAAGAGTACGTGCTCGGACTTATTTATGTGGAATCGGCCTTTTAGGGTTCCTAGGTCCTTGTATTCATTGAATATGCAGTTGGTCTTGTCATGATTACATTCCTTAATTACTAGTCTCACCTCTACCTGTTTAATTAGAATCAATTGCTTCATTATCCACTCTTAGTGTTTACTTGATTCATATTAGCCTTATTTGAAATTGTTATATCTTCACTTGCCATGTTACCTTTTTCCCTAACTGCTTATCTTTGTTTGAAGTTGTAGTTATCCCTTTTGTAAATGTTCACCCTTAGTTGAGGTTATGGTTATCTTCCCGCTGCCTACCTTTATTTGAACTTGGTTGTATCTCTTTCGTAATTTTCCAAACTTAAAAGAAGCTTAGATATCCTATGCCTTAGTTGACTTGCCCTTATTTGGAATTATTTGACTCGTGGTAGTTTCTTGTTGTTGACTCGTACATTGTGGGGACATTGTACATATTATTTTCTTCCATGTTGAGATGTTCTTATTACGCCTAGTATTTTATTATGGTTATTCCTTGTGAACTAGTTCCACCGCTTCCCGTGATCGAAGGTTCTTGAGTTGATTTACTTGACGTACTTTGTATTATTGTCATTTTTGTTGTTGTACTTGTTGTGGTGACGCACGAGGTTTCTGCCGTGCGGTTGTTGTTATTGTGTTACACGAGATTTCTGTCGTGCGGTTGTTGTTATGGGGTTGCACGAGATTTCTGTCGTGCTGTTGTTACTATAGATATTTGCACATGTGGCATGATAAGGCGGGATATATATATGTGGGTTGCGCATGTGGCGAGACAAGGTGGGAACATTATTATGCACGAGTGGAGAGACAAGGCGTGTAATGACCCAACCGGTCTATTTGTGTTATCGAACCCCATTTCACTAAATGAGACTTTCCATAGAAGCTTCTTATGATTTATGACTTGCCTCAAAAATTTAGTGTCATGAAAGATAAAGGGTACACAAATTAAAGAAAATGAGTTTTGTTGATGGTGGCCGATTTGGAATAAAATACGGGTCGAGCAATAATACTCGGTATTTATGGACTAGTACCATACTAGGTACCACATGATCATAACAGAAGGTGTATAAGGTATGTGAAAAGTGAGTAAAAATTCAAGTAAGTGGGAATAAATCTCAATTATGCGGGTAATTGATTAATTACCGGGTAACAGGACATTACCCAGCTAACTAATAAGTGGATAAATTTATAAAATATACCCATCTAAAATGTGGAAAAAAGCCACCATGACAAAAATGACTCATTATTCATCATGCCATGTGGAAAGGTAAGGACTCATTATGCCATGTGGCCAAAGCCACCATGACTTAAGATAAGTCTTAAAAAAAAAAAAAACTTGTAAAGTCTTATCTCAACCATTTCCGTACAACAGATTTAATGTGAGACCAAGTGTTATTACTATTTAGTTTGTAAGACTAGTGTCTTCCTTAAGCACCAAAATGAGATTTCAATCCAACTACATCTCATTCTGACCTTGAAACCCAAAAACGTTAGAAACAAGGTTGTAGCAACGAGATTTCTTGCAATCAATTCTCGTACAAGAATATTATACGGATTTTTCCTATTCCGGTTACGAGTCCTCGGGTATAGAGTCAGAGTTGCGGGCGCGTTCTTGGTCCGAGAGGTAGATTCGACACGAGGTGAGTCTCCTTTCTAACATTGTAAGAGAGTATTATCCCCATAGGTGTTCTACATGTTGTATGTAATTGTTTGCGGGGGCCACGTACGTACCAAGTAACTAGAGTTCGTACGTGGCGACTATATTAAATATTGCTATGTCGGGTAGCCTTAGGATTCACAAGCATGCCT
>ML298035.1:13347-27551 GCA_005239495.1 Nicotiana undulata | reverse complement strand
TAGGAACCTCTTCCTCAGTGAATTGTTCTTGGTAAAACCTCACAGCTTCTTCTGCAATCTCTTAATCCTCCTCTAACCAGTTATCTTCTTTGTCTTTAATTCTTGTCAGTTTCAATATTTTCCTTCTTCCATTTACCTGGGCATGAAAGAACTTTGTGTTTCTATCCCCATCCTTAAACCACATCATTCCTGATTTTTTCCTCCAAAATTGCTCTTCTATTGCCAGATATTTAATCATTTCTGCCTGCACTTGTTGTAATCTGGCTCTATTCATTTGAGTAGGTCTAGCTTCAAACTGCTTTTCATGCACCAGGACCACCTCCTCCAAGCTGGCTATTTTTTGAAATATATCTCCATAGGTTTCTCTACTCCAATTGGACAGTGCCCTCTTAACCTATGAGTCACTTCAAGTCCTGGAAAAGTCTGCTGAAGTTCAGCATTTCCAAAACATCTATCAAGCCTTTTAAAAATACAATCTTCTTCTGAGCGACCATTCCACCATGTATAGATACTTCCTTTGAACCCTAGATCTGATAGGTTACTTGTGTTCATACAATGCCTAAAGTCATCCACTTCATTAATGTGTACAGGTAATCCCCCAAACTTCTCCTCTTCATCCCAAATAACATTGAAATCCCCACCCACTAGCCATGGTGTATTCATGTCTCTGGACATTGCATATAAGGAATCCCACAGCTCTATTCTTTCAATGACATCACATTTAGCATACACTAATGTCAGTAGTAGCTCCACCTGAGTCTCTGTATGATAGAGCTTTAAGGTCAACTGTTGTACCATATTATATAATATTGTAACTTCATACACTTCATCCACAAAGGCCTATATCTTTTTAGAAACATTGACAATAGCTTGATCCAAACCAATTCTCCTCTTATATCTTTCTACTTTAGATGATTGTTGCATAGGCTCCAATATACCAACAAACTCAAAGTGATTTTGTCTGTGCATTGTGATCAATCTCTCAAAGGCCTGCATGGTATTGACTGACCTCACATTCCAGATTAGAGCATCCATTATTGAGGGATTGATTTAGATGATGTCCTTCTAGTTTGAACCCCACCTGCAGGAACAGTAGGGCCTTCTTTGTTGTTCTTTTTTCTTCCTTTAGCTCCAGATTTTCCTTTGTCAATTTCTCTAGGAGACAGGTCCCCTTGCCTGGACACTTTGAGAAAGTTTTGTGCTGAAGATTCTTCATCCAAGTCTTTCTCAATGTGTCCTTCAGTCTGCTCCAGTTCCTTAACAGTCTCATCAGCATGCATTAAGTTCAAGTTGACATTGACTGGTACTAACCCATGTGCCTCCTCTTGTATATTTATCTCCTGCCTTGCCTTCATTACAATAGTGTCCTCATTAGCATGTGTCCTCTGGACTTCAATCATTTGTTCCTTCTCTTTACTAACTGCAATCTCACCTCCATCTCCATGTCCTGGCCCTCCAGGTTCTACAACCTGATCCTCCACAGCTTGATCAACCACTGTAACCACTTGTTTTCCTTGTTCCTTATCATTGTTTGTATTGCTGGCTCCTTGGATTGTAACTGTAAGACTTTGATCAGTTGTTTGGATAGCCTTTGTATTCCCATTGACACTTTTATCTTCCTCTTCCAATGTTTCTGCATCATCTTCTTCTTCACTTGGCATTACATCTGGTATCATCCCCTCTACAGAGTCATCTTCAACTTGATCTTGCCATAGTCTACCCCTTGGCCAGTTCCCCTTATCCTTGTTCAGAAATTGTTCATATTCAGCATCTTTCACTAACTCATTGTCCCCAATTTTATCCAATTCTTTATTCACCATAGTGTCCTGGCTTGGAAAGTTGGACATAAGTGTTAATAGCAACCATATTTCCTTGAAAAGCTCTTTGAACCCACTGCTGTGTAGTTTCTCTTAGTTGTTGGTTAGAAAAGTTTCCCATTATTACTGGTTCTCCTATTTGTTCTTCTTCATTGCATACACCTTGTTTGGTTTTAGGAGTTGTTGAGTTGAGGCTCCTACCCTTTGTTAGTTGATTGCTTTTCTGACTTTTGTTTCCTTTCTCTGCTGCATTCAACATGGGTTCATTCTGCACACTACTGTCCTCCACAAGTGCTAGTTGCTTATTTTTATTTCCTTGTGCATCTGATTGTATAGCTAACTGATTGTTTTCATTCTCCTCATTGCTTTCAGCATTCAAGATGGCAAATTGGTTGGCAGTTGTTACTTGTTGAGGTACCAATGCAGCCTGCTTTGCAACAGGTACTATTTCCTTTCCTGTTCTGTTATGTTCAGGTTGTAAAAGTTCTTTCCCATTAGTTCCATTGTTACCTCCATGTGCATATGTATTTCCTTTCTTGTATCTAGTATCCCTAACCTCCATCCATTTATCTTTTCCTTTCCCTGCAGTGTTACCAACTACTTTCCCTAAAGACAAGATCATTATTGGACCTTGAGGATTTCTAAGGTTTGGAGCAGCAGTATCTTTCTCCTTGTTTCCAGCCTCCATGCCTTCACGATTGGTTTCCAGCAGTTCAGGGTGAATTCTCCAGCACTCCAACATGTTATGGCCTTGTAGTTTACATTCCTTGCAGTATTTAGGTAGGTAGTCATAGTTTATATTCACCCATTCTGTTCTTAATTCCCCATTTGTACCATGAATATTCATCCTCACCTTCTTTGGTAGGTCAGCTAATAAATCAACCAAAACTTTTACCCTAGCACAGCTAGGTCTAGTTTTGTTGATGGTGGCCATATCAAGGTGAAGTGGTTTGCCCACAGCTGTGGCTAGTGAAAATAAGCATTCCTTAACAAAGAACGTAGGCAACAAATTAGGGAAAGATATCCATGCCATCACCTTAGATGTTTCTTCACCCGCTTTAAATTTATGATCATAAATTAAAGTACGTAGTTGATATTCACGTCCCCCTTTGTCTTTAACATAATAAACACTTTTGGATGTAAACTCAATGAAGTCTTTCCATAACGACATTCTAACAAGCGCATGCCTATCACGTAGTACACCAATATTGCACTCACCTTTTATTCCACATTGAATTGGTAAATACGTCTTAATTCATTAATCTCCGGCCAACCATATGAGAATTTTCAAACAACTGCGTATTGAAGGCCTTCAATTATGTTCATTCTTTCTACTTCTTCCTCAGCAAAATCAACAGTGTGATCTCCATTAAGCAGCACTTCCCTTCGAATCTTCACAGGTTCAACAATAACTTGGGGCTGCTGCATGGCAGTGTTTAATGTTGTGGGTTTCAGTAATTTAGAGTAATCTAGGAGTTGGGTGTTTGGGTCAGTGGTCGTTGGGGGCTGGGCAGCAGTGGGGTGGGTCGCAGTGGTCAGCCCAGCCACTGGTGGTGGCTGACCGCCAGAGGTAGTGGCCATTAGTGGCCAGAAAATCAAAAACCTGTAGCTTTCTCTCTCTAAAATGGTAGAGAGAAAAAATTTAGGGTTTTATTACATGAGCATTAAACGTTGAGTTTATGGGGTTTTTATATTCATATACGACACCTAGATTTTCATACATGTAATTCCATCTAGTTGGACAAGGTTTAGGAATCGTTTTTTCTCTTAGGCCAAATTCATCGCATATTTTAAAATATTCTCTAAGTCTACTTCTACGGTTTGAATAAAAACTCCAGTAGAGCTATTTTAACCTTTTCAATTTCAACATTTAACTTCTTATACCATCACCCACAATTAAATGGTAAATATGACAAATACATCTAACATGAAAAATATTACTAAATGTAGGACTTAGTGTAGTGGTAAGCAAGGCTACAGCATTTGAGCTACTAGTAGCATTATCCATTGAAACTGGCATTATTTTATCACTAATGAAAAAATATCTACAAATATATGTAACCATGTGTGATGACCCAAAAGGTCATCCTGTGTTAATTTAGCTAAAACTGTGTTCCGAGGTCCCGAAAGCCTCCGTTAATCTCACCTCGATGTGTGTGCGCAGCCCGGGCGCGTAGCTGGGAAGCCTTTATGTGAAATTTAATAATAAGTTGAATTTGCAATAAATAATTGAATACAGTTGACTTTGGTCAACATTTTTGGTAAACGGACCCGGACCCATGAGTTCACAGTCCCGGAGGGTCCATAAAAAAATATGGGACTTGGACGTATGCCTG
Source organism: Nicotiana undulata (assembly GCA_005239495.1). Classification (NCBI taxonomy): domain Eukaryota; kingdom Viridiplantae; phylum Streptophyta; class Magnoliopsida; order Solanales; family Solanaceae; genus Nicotiana; species Nicotiana undulata. The sequence continues at coordinate 23,398 of ML298035.1, read as the reverse complement.
GAATCGAATTCCGAGGTCCCAAGTCCGAGAAATGAATTTGTAAAGAAACTTATTTTCTGAAAATAATAAAGACTTTTGAAAATGGAATTTGATTTGAAATCTGTGTTATCGGGCCTGTATTATGGTTCCGGAGCCCGGAACAAGTTTAATATATGTTATATGAGTTATTTGTAAAGTTTGGTGTAAAACGGATTTAATATGACGTGTTTCGGATAACAATTGGAATGATTGAGCTTATGAAGTTTTAAGAAAATTCTATGAGTTTTGGAGTGTAATTCCTTGTTTTTTATGATATTTTGGTGATTTGAATACATGAATAAGTCCGTAGGATGATTTGGGAGTCGTGTGTGTTTTTGTTTTTGAGCCCCGAGGGCTCGGGTGAGTTTTGGGTAGTTAACGGGGTGTGCAAAGTGGAAAAATCTGGTGTTTTTGATGATTTGTTGGTGTCTTGTGTAATACCCTTCGCGAACGCGGCCAAGGGCCCGCGAACGCGAAGGGTAAATTATGGTGGCCTAGGGTTTACTCTACGCGAACGCGTAGGGGGGGGCACGAATGCGGAGCACTGGCCAGTGCTTCTACGCGAACGCGTCCCCAGGGGTGCGAACGCGTAGGTTTAGCGTTAGGTCGGGGGCAGGGTAGCGTAGTTTTTCGTGAATGCGAGCGTAGGCTCGCGAACGCGAAGGCCTAGGAAGTCAGACCATCGCGAACGCGGCCCAGGCTCCACGAACGCGTAGGTCCCAGCAGTTAACCCTTCGCGAACGTGGCCAGTGGCCCGCGAACGCGAAGGGAAAATTCGCCCAGTGATTTTAAGATGTCAAAAAGAAAATATCATACGGGATTTCATAATTTTTCACCGCATCCTTCTTCTCCAACCACCATTGAAGACCTCCAAGCCATTTTCTCCTCCATAACCATTTGTGTAAGTGTTCATAACACCAATTTCTTCCATTTTCCTTCCCTAATCACAAGAATCTAGGCCTAAAATCCTAAAATCAAAGTAGAAAATAGAGGTTTTGGGTACAGTTAGGGTTTATGGGATTTTTGGTAATTCAACCTCAATTTGGGGTTGAATTTCAAAACAAATTATATATTTGGACTCGTGGGGGTATGGCTAATCGGGTTTTGGTCTGAGCCTCGTGTTTGGACCAAGCAGACCCGGGATCAAATTTTGGTTTTTTTGGGAGAATGCTAGAAAATGGATAATTAGGCTATGTGATTGAATTATTGAGTCATTATTGACGTATTTAAGTTAATTATGTCTAGATATTGTCGTTTTGGAGTTGAATTCAAAAGGAAAGGCGGTATTAGAGGCTTGAATTGCTATTCTTGGACCCGAGGTAAGTGTCATGCCTAGCTTTGGTGAGGGAATAGGTATTGTCTGCTATGTGCTATGTGTTTATCATGTTAAATGCATAGGTGAGGTGACGAGTACCTATGCATTGTGTGTCAAGCATGTCCGTGAGTCTATTTCTGATGAAATTCTTGTTATTACTTCCGTATTCATTATATTGTGAAATTGTCTCTATTTGGAAGTTGATTGTTGTTGAAAATCCTTGTTGATAAACTTGTGATGTGAATGGTTCAATTGAGAGCCCAATTGTAAAGGATATACCTGAAAGGAGGGGTTATAGCTGAGACCCTTGTCGGGCAATTGTTATGATATTGACTGATAGAATTCCCCTTGTCAGGTGATTATGACTTGTGTTTCCACTATGTTTCATCCCTTGCCATTTGATAATTGTCATTGTTATGGTGAGGAAGAGTGTAAAGCATGAAGCGTGATGTCGTGCCGTGATTTACATTGATTACATCATATATTGCATAGTGAGGAAGAGAGTAAAAGCACGAAGGGTGATGCCATGCCATGATTTATATTGATTACATCATATATTGCATAGTGAGGAAGAGAGTAAAAGCACGAAGGGTGATGTCGTGCCATTATTTGCATTTCTGGAATTTATACTGGTTTCATTAGCATCTTTGTTAAATTGCCTTTCTTGGTTACCTCTATATGCTTAATTGACTGTTTTATCTCACCTGTTATCCCATTATCTGCTCCCGTACCCCATGTTTATCTGCTATTTCTTGTTCTTTTCCATGTTATGTGTTGTAGAATAGGACAGGTTATCGGTTGTTGTCAAGTCTAGCCTCGTCACTACTTCGGCCGAGGTTAGGCTCGGCACTTACTCAGTACATGGGGTCGGTTGTACTGATGCTACACTGCACTTCTTAATGTTGTGCAGATCCCGCAGCCGGACCCAGTGGACATCGTTGAGGGAGTATCCTTCAGTCCACCTCAGAGATTTCAAGGTAGACCGATGACGTTCGTAGGCCTTGGCGTCTCTTCTATCACTAGCTCCTTACTCTATCTTGTATTTCTTCTAGTATTTCTGAGACGAATTATGTACTTTTCTTTCAGCCTTTGTATTTAGCACTCCTATAGAAATTTCGTGAGTTTGTGACTCCCGGATTTGGGGCTTATGCGATGTATTGAACTTTGTTCTCTTCACTTAGCCTTGAGATTCATCTATTTCGTTATTAAAAATTATAAACTGATCCTAGTTAATTCTGTTAGTTTTGTGTTAACAAGTTAGTTTAACTGTACACGTTGGCTTGTCTTGCGGGTTCAACATTAGATGCAGTCACGGCCTGAAGGTGGGTTTTCGGGTTGTGACAAGTTGGTATCAGAGCTCTAGGTTTCTTAGGTCTCACAACTCACGGACAACTTGGTAGAGTCTGAGGAATCAGTACGGAGACATCTGTACTTATCCCCCAGAGGCTGCAAAGTTAGGATTCACACTTCTTGTTCTATGTCGTTTGATGTGATTCTAAATACTAATTGAGTTCCCCTTCTACTCTCTCGCAGATGGCGAGGACGCGTGCTTCCCTTGGTTCCGTTCAGCAGCCTGACACTCATGCTACAGCTCCTATGTGGGGTCGAGGTCGAGGATGAGGCCGTGCTAGAGGACGAGACCGGGTCCGGGCTCAACCTGGAGCAGCAGCCCTAGTGGAGGATCCTCAGGTCTAGTTTGACGAGGAGATTCCAATTTCGGCAGTCCCAGTTGGACCATCTCAGGTCCCATAGGGGTTCATAGCTACCTCGGTGCTTCAGGATGCTCTTGTCCGTCTAGTAGGACTCATGGAGAGTGTAGCACAGGCAGGTCTTCTTCCTACTGCACCAGCCGTCTCTCAGGCTGGGGGAGGTACCCAGACTCCTGTTATTCATACCCCAGAGTAGATTTCCACTCAATTTCAGACTCCAGCACCTCAGACAGCCGGAGCAGCTCAGCCGGGTATTGTGGCACCGGCAGTTGAGGGAGCAGCTATGTCAGCAGATGCCCTATGGAGGTTGGATAGGTTCACAAAATTATTCACTACTACTTTTACTGGTGCACCATCAGAGGATCCCCAGGATTATTTGGACAGCTACCATGAAGTTCTTCGGAACATGGGCATAGTAGAGTCCAATGGAGTTGACTTTGCTACCTTTCGGTTATCTGGCGCAGCCAAGACTTGGTGGAAGTATTATTGCTTGACCAGACCAGCTGGGTCTGCACCTTTGACTTGGACTCAGTTCTCAGAGGTATTCTAGGGGAAGTTTCTTCCCATTACTCAGAGAGAGGATCTTCGGAGGCAGTTTGAGCGTCTCCAACAGGGTTCTATGACAATCACTCAGTACGAGACCAGGTTTATCACCTTATCCAGGCATGCATTAATGATACTTCCCACTGATCGGGAGAGGGTTCGGAGATTTATTGAGGGTTTGGCCCAGCCTATCAGACTTCAGATGGCTAGGGAGTCAGGTACTGATATTTCCTTCCAGGATGCGGCCGATGTGGCCAGGAGGATTGAGATGATTTTATCACAGAGTGGTGGTCAGGGGGCTGACAAGAGGCCCCGTCACTTTGGTAGATTCAGTGGAGCCTCATCTGGAGGCAGGGATTCTTTCGGCAGAGGTCAGTCACCCCGACCTTTTCAGTCAGCACTTCAGGTATCTCACCGTGCACCGCCAGCTCCTATTAGTGCACCACCAGCACCTATCAGTGCACAGCCGCTTCAGAGTTACCAGGGTGGTTATCAGGGTCGTCCGGGGCAGTTCCAGAGTCCCCAGCCATATCAGCAGAGGCTGTGTCATTCTTGTGGTGTTCCGGGGCACGTTGCTAGGTATTGCCCCCGAGCTTCTAGTGTTCCCCGGTATCACGGTTCTCGTGCCATTGTTCCAGTGTCAGGAACACCCCCACCCCATCAGCCAGTAAGGGGTGGTGGTCGTGGTGCCAGAGGTGGAGGTCAGACTCATAGAGGTGGAGCACAGGCCACGAGGGGCAGGGGTCAGGTCGCAGCAGGTCGACCCAGAGATGTTCGGAGGGGCTCCACCCCGTTGTTATGCTATTCCTGCCAGGCCCGAGGCTGAGGCCTCCGATGCAGTCATCACAGGTACGGTATCAGTTTTCAGCCGAGATGCTTCGGTGTTATTTAATCCGGGTTCTACTTTCTCCTATGTGTCTTCATATTTTGCCCCTTATTTGAGCATGCCTCGTGATTCTTTGAGTACTTCTATGTATGTGTCCGCCCCGGTGGGTGATTCTATTGTGGTAGATCGAGTCTACCGTTCTTGCTTAGTTGTTATTGGTGGTCTGGAGACTCAGGTAGATTTATTGCTTATTGATATGGTATATTTTGATGTTATATTGGGTATGGACTGGCTATCCCCCTACCATGCTATTCTGGACTATCATGCCAAGATAGTGACCTTAGCCTTGCCTGGAGTACCTCATTTAGAGTGGAGAAGGAACCTAGTCGTTCTTCTGGTAGAGTTATTTCTTATATGAAGGCTCGGCGCATGGTCGAGAAGGGTTGTTTGGCCTGTTTGGCCTATGTTCGTGATCCTAGTGCCGAGGTTCCTTCGATAGAGTCCGTGCACGTGGTTCGTGAGTTTCCAGAGGTATTACCTGCTGACCTGCCGAGTATGCCACCCGATAGGGATATTGATTTCTGTATTGAGGTAGCTGAGGGCACTCAGCCCATTTTTACTCCCCCGTATCGTATGGCTCCGCTAGAGTTTAAGGAATTAAAGGAACAATTACAGGATTTGTTGGATAAAGGCTTCATCAGGCCTAGTATTTCTCCTTGGGGTGCTCCCGTGTTGTTCGTGAAGAAGAAAGACGGCTCAATGAGGATGTGTATTGACTACCGGCAGTTGAATAAGGTTACTATCAAGAACAAGTATCCTTTGCCGAGGATTGATGATCTCTTTGACCAGCTTCAGGGTGTTACGGTGTTCTCCAAGATAGACTTGAGATCTGATATCATCAGCTGAGGATTAGGGCTTTTGATGTCCCTAATACAACTTTTCACACTCGTTATGGGCACTATGAGTTTTTGGTGATGTCTTTTGGGTTGACTAATGCCCCCGTTGCATTCATGGAGTTGATGAACCGAGTGTTCAGGCCTTATTTGGATTCGTTCGTGATCGTGTTTATAGATGATATCTTGATTTACTCCCGTAGTCGAGAGGAGCATGAGCAGCATCTTCGGGTTGTTCTCCAGACTCTGAGGGATAGACAGTTGTACGCCAAGTTTTCTAAGTGCGAGTTCTGGTTGAGTTCTGTGGCATTCGTGGGCCATGTGGTGTCAGTAGAGGGCATTCAGGTGGATCCGAAAAAGGTTTCAGCAGTTAGAGATTGGCCTAGGCCCACTTCAGCCACAGAGATTCGGAACTTCTTGGGCTTAGCAGGATATTATCGTCGATTTGTGGAGGGCTTTTCATCTATAGCAGCCCCGATGACCAGGTTGATCCAGAAGTGTGCTCAGTTCAGGTGATCTGATGAGTGTGAGGCGAGCTTTCAGAAGCTCAAGACAGCCTTGACCATGGCACCGGAGTTAGTATTGCCCTCACCGTATACCGTGTATTGTGATGCTTCACGGGTTGGTCTTGGTGCAGTGTTGATGCAGGACGACAAGGTTATGGCCTATGCTTCTCATCAGTTAAATATTCATGAGAAGAACTATCCCATTCATGATTTGGAGCTTGCAGTTATTATTCACGCTTTGAATATTTGGAGGCACTATCTGTACGGAGTGCCATGTGAGGTGTTCACGGACCATAAGAGTTTGCAGTACCTGTTCAAGCAAAAGGAGTTGAACATGAGGCAGAGGAGGTGGTTAGAGTTGTTGAAGGATTATGATATTACTATTCTCTATCATTCGGGGAAGGCCAATGTGGTGGCCGATGCTTTAATATGGAAGTCAGTTTGCATGGGTAGTCTTGCCTACTTATCAGTCGGGGAGCGACCTCTTGCGTTGGATGTTCAGGCTTTAGCCAACCGATTTGTGAGATTGGAGGTTTCTGAGACTGGCAGTGTGTTGGCCCATACCGTGGAACGTTCTTCATTGTATGATCATATTCGGCCCAGGCAGTATGATGATCGTTATTTAGGTACTCTCAGAGATACGGTTCGGCACGGACGTGCCAAGCAGGTCACAATTGATGCTGAGGGAGTTTTGAGGATGCAGGGACGTATTTGTGTGCCCGATATTGATGGCATTCGTGAGTTGATATTGCAGGAGGCCCATAGTTCCCGGTATTCCATTCATCCGGGTGCCGCAAAGATGTACCAGGACTTGCGGCAACATTATTGGTGGCATAGAATGAAGAAGGATATTATAGCTTGTGTAGCTGGGTGCTTGAATTGTCAGCAGGTTAAGTATGAGCACCAGAGACCCGGTGGTTTGATGCAGCAGATTCAGCTTCCCGAGTGGAAGTGGGAGCGTATCACGATAGTTTTTGTAGTTGGTCCTGCACGGACTCAGCGGATGTTTGACGCAATATGGGTTGGGTTGGATAGGCTGACCAAGTCAGCGCACTTCATTCCGGTATTAGTTTCATATTCAGCGGAGAAGTTGGCAAGGATATATATAGAGATTGTTCGATTGCATAGTGTGCCCTTATCCATTATATCAGATCGAGGTACTCAGTTTACCTCCCATTTCTGGAGAGTATTTCAGCGAGAGTTGTGCACACAGATTGATTTGAGCACAGCATTTCATCCTCAGACGGACGAACAGTACGAGCGTACTATTCAGATTTTGGAGGATATGTTGTGGTCCTGTATCATTGATATTGGTGGTTCATGGGACCAGTTCTTGCCTTTAGCTGAGTTTGCCTACAACAACAGCTATCAGTCGAGCATTCAGATGGCTCCGTATGAGGCGATGTATGGTAGACGGTGTCAGTATTCAGTTGGATGGTTTGAGCCGGGAGAGGCTAGATTGTTGGGTTCTAAGTTAGTCCAGGATGTCTTGGACAAGGTGAAGATTATTCAGGATAGACTTCGCACAGCTCAGTCCAAGCAAAAGAGTTATGCGGATCGCAGAGTTTGAGCTTTGGCTTTCATGATAGGAGATCAGGTGTTTCTTAGAGTGTCGCCTATGAAGGGTGTGATGAGGTTCGGGAAGAAGAGCAAGTTGAACCCTAGGTACATTGGTCCATTTGAGATTTTGGATAAGGTAGGATAGGTGGCCTACAGACTTGCCTTCCCACCGCATTTATCAGTCGTGCATCCAGTGTTTCATGTATCTACGCTCAGGAGGTATATTGCGGATCCATCCCATGTTCTTGACTTCAGCGGTGTCCAGTTGGACCAGGATTTGTCTTATGAGGAGGAGCCAGTAGCCATATTAACTAGGCAGGTTCGTCAGTTGAGATCGAAGAGTTATCCTTCGGTTCGTGTTCAGTGGAGAGGTCAGCCTGCTGAGGCAGCTACTTGGGAGTCTGAGTCTGATATGCGGAGCCGTTATCCCCACCTTTTCTCAGACTCAGGTACTTTTCTATGTTCGTCCAAGGACGAACGTTTGTTTTAGAGGTGGAGATTGTGATGACCCAAAAGGTCATCCTGTGTTAATTTAGCTAAAATTGTGTTCCGAGGCCCCGAAAGCATCCGTTAATCTAACCTTGATGTGCGGGCGCAGCCCGGGCGCGTAGCCAGGAAGCCTTTATGTGAAAATTTGATAATAAGTTGAATTTGCAGTAAATAATTGAATACAGTTGACTTTGGTCAACATTTTTGGTAAATGGACCCGGACCCGTGAGTTGACGGTCCCGGAGGATCCGTAAGAAAATATGGGACTTGGATGTATGCCTGAAATCGAATTCCGAGGTCCCAAGTTTGAGAAATGAATTTGTAAAGAAAATTATTTTCTGAAAATAATAAAGACTTTTGAAAATTGAATTTGATTTGAAATCTGTGTTATCGGGCCCGTATTATGGTTCCGGAGCCCGAAACAAGTTTAATATATGTTATATGAGTTATCTGTAAAGTTTGGTGTAAAACAGACTTAATATGACATGTTTCAGATCAAAATTGGAATGATTGAGCTTTATGAAGTTTTAAGAAAATTCTATGAGTTTTGGAGTGTAATTCCTTGTTTTTGATGATATTTTGGTGATTTGAATACATGAATAAATCTGTAGGATGATTTGGGAGTCGTGTATATTTTTGGTTTAGAGCTCATAAGGCTCGAGTGAGTTTCGGGTAGTTAACGGGGTGTGCAAAGTGGGAAAATCTGGTGTTTTTGATGATTCGCTGGTGTCTGGTGTAATACCCTTCGCGAACACGGCTAAGGGCTCGCGAACGCAAAGGGTAAATTATGGTGGCCTGGGGTTTACTCTACGCGAACGCGTCCCCAGGGGTGCGAACGCGTAGGTTTAGGGTGAGGTCGGGGGGCAGGGTAGCGTTGTTCTTCGCGTCGCGAACGCGGAGGCCTACTAAGTCAAACCATCACGAACGCGGCCCAGGCTCCGCGAACGCGTAGGTTGCAGTAGTTAACCCTTCGCGAACGTGGCTAGTGACCCCCGAACGCGAAGGGCAAATTCGCCCAGTGATTTTAAGATGTCAAAAACAGAATACCATACGGGATTTCATAATGTTTCACCTCCTCCTTCTTCTCCAACCCCCATTGAAGACCTCCAAGACATTTTCTCCTCCATAACCATTTGGGTAAGTGTTCATAACACCAATTTCTTCCATTTTCCTTCCCTAATCACAAGAATCTAGGCCTAAAATCCTAAAATCAAAGTAGAAAATAGGGGTTTTGGGTACAGTTAGGGTTTATGGGATTTTTGGTAATTCAACCTCAATTTAGGGTCGAATTTCAAATCAAATTATATATTTGGACTCATGGGGGTATGGCTAATCGGGTTTTGGTCCGAGCCTCGTGTTTGTACCAAGCGGACCCGGGGTCAAATTTTGGTTTTTTGGGAGAATGCTAGAAAATGGATAATTAGGCTACGTGATTGAATTATTGAGTCATTATTGACGTATTTAAGTTAATTATGTGTATATATTGTCGTTTCGAAGTTGAATTCAAAAGGAAAGGTGGTATTAGAGGCTTGAATTGCTATTCTTGGACCCGAGGTAAGTGTATTCACTTAGCCTTGAGATTCATCTATTTCGTTAATAAAAATTATAAACTGATCCTAGTTAATTCTGTTAGTTCTGTGTTAACAAGTTAGTTTAACTGTAGATGTTGGCTTGTCTAGCGGGTTCAACATTAGACGCAGTCATGGCCTGAAGGTGGGTTTTCGGGTTGTGACACCATGCTAGAAATAAATTATCATGTGTGACGTGAATTAATTGTTCTATAAGCAATAATGCGCTTTTGCATTATCCAATCCTCATCAATCCAATTATTGGTAAAAGTAAGGTAATCAGAGTCATTACCAAATATCGCTCTTTTCGATTGTGCGAGGAAAACCTTTATAAGTAGGATTAAAAACTTTTCTAATATAATACACAAAGTGAGGGTTAGAATGAAATCTATAGTGTAAGCACATAATAGTAACCATTTTTTCCAATTCTTCCCGATCTGTTTTTGGATCATAATATAAATCACCACCGGTAACAGTGTTAATTCCCGGTTGAAATTGATTTGACCTGGTACTAAGGTCAGCCTGACTAGGTACACTTGTCCCTCCGGCCAAAGCTTTCATACGAAGATATCTAACTTTATCTAGAGGATGTAGCATTATGTGTCTAGACAAACTTCCCGTCCC
>ML298035.1:401-12033 GCA_005239495.1 Nicotiana undulata | reverse complement strand
CCCCCCCCCCGTGTCCCAGTTATAATGGTTCAGCCCGTTTAGACCCAGATCCCACATGGGCCGCAGTCCCGGGCCTGGACCGGCCCACTTGTTAGCCTTACTTTTGAGTTTGTTATGCAAATTTGTTCATTTGTGATGATGTGTCCACATACAATTTGCTCTTCTTTTCTTTTTCTTTTTTATTTTCTTTTTCAAAGGATATATAAATAAACAAAAATAAAAACACTACCCTTATTTAATTAAAATAAATAGAAATAAAAATAACACTTACCCTTCTAAACGAAAAATTATGTAAAATAGTTCAAAAACACTAACTTACTAATGTTAAGAGGAAAGCATATTTTTGTGAGCTTTCTTTATTTTGAAAAGTAGAAGGAAATTTAATATTCTAAAATTGTTAATCTTTTGTTGGTTTTTAATTTTCTCACATAACATCTATAAGAAGGTGAAACAAAAGCTAAAATATAATAAATAAACTTAAAGTGATAAAAGTCAAATATAGTAATAAAATTAGGTGCTCACGGTGGCTATAGTTCTATTGTTATGAATATATATATATATATATATATATATATATATATATATATATATATATATATATATATATATATATGTATATATATGTGTGTGTGTATATATCCTAATATATTTATATAGAAGAAGTTAAATGTACCCGCGCTCATCTAATTATGTACTTTTATTGCAACACATAAATGGCACGTTGGGAAATTTTTGGGAGTACTAGTATTAGGGTACGCGTTTTGCGCGTGTATCCTGTATTAATAAATATGTAGGAATCAACTCAATAGCATGACGGGCTAGCTTCGAAAATCTCATCTCATACTGTGTCACAGTCATATCATCCTGACGCAGTTGCTAAAACTGTCTGCGCAGCTCCTCTCTGCGGGACTGTGGTACATACTTCTCTAAGAAGAGCGTGGAAAATTATTGTCAAGTAAGGGGCGCTGCACCAACAGGCCTACGCCTCTCATAAGACTCCCACCAAGTAAACGCAGCTCCTAAAAACTGGAAGATAGTAAACGAGACCCCACTGGTCTCCAATATTCCTGTTGTACAAAGAAACCCTGGGCATCTTCGCCCTCAGCATCACTGAAAGTCGGAGGCTGAAGTAGACCAAATCTCTCCAATCTAAGTTGCTCGTCGTCAGCCATAACTGGAACCACTTAGTCCTGAGAAGATGCAACCGGCTGGGCTAGAGCTTCCCCCGGTGTCTGAAATCCCTGAATGACCTGCTCAGGTGTACGGGCAGCGGGAGCCTGAGTGCCTCCCCCGGCCTAAGAAGTAGCAGCTGTAGTAGAAACAGTGACCGTCTGTGCAAGACTGGTGCACACAGTCAGAATATGGGCCAGGGTCTCCTGAAGACCCGGAATAACAATAGGCATTGCCGGTGCCTGGGCCGGTCCTGCTGGAACATCTGCGACTAGGACCTGATCTGGAATAACAGGCGGGTCTATAGGTACCGCCTCGGGAGCTGTGCGGGCTGCAACTCTACCTCTACCATGGCCTCGATCCCTCGTGGGTCCCACTGGTGGCTGATCGCCTTGTCTGGTAGCACGTGTCCTTACCATCTGTGAGAGAATGAAACAACAGAAGTTTAGTTAAATCAACAGATTTGCACGACAAGAATTCAAGAATGTGAGGTTTTTCCTAAGAGCTCTACAGCCTCTCGAAGATAAGCATAAACGTCTCTGTACCGATCCACAAGACTCTACTAAACCTGCTCATGACTGGTGAGACCTATGTAACCTAGGCTCTGATACCAACTTGTCACGATCCCAAAACTGCCCCGGTCGTGATGGCGCCTATCTTGGAATCAGGCAAGCCACACAATTCAAATAATTTAACTTCTTTAAAAAAAACATATATATTTATAATAAAAAACTCATTCATAAATGTTTAAAAGTCGAATATCAGTAAAACATAAAAAAATAAGTCCCAACACTGGTGTCACCGAGTCATGAGCTGATACAACTACTAATGTCGAAATACAAAATGGACAAAACACTGTCTGAAATAGTAAAATACGACAAGGAGGATAAGGAAGTAGAAAACGAGGTTGCGATCACAGGCAGCTACCTTGAAGTCTCCGGCTGGAACTCTGTCAACAATCAGCAACCGCTATCGGGTCCCTATGTACCTGGATCTGCACACAATGTGCAGGGGGTAATGTGAGTACACCAACTCAGTAAGTAAGGGGCCCAAACTGTGGGCTGAGAGGTAGTGACGGACTAAACCTCCACATTTATCACAAAATCGAAGTACAAAAATTTAGGCATGCTTTCTATTGACTAAAAGTTCAAGTGACAAGATAAGTACAGTTTCGATCAATTAAACAAATATAACTCAGGGTACTCTACATGCCAATGCATCAACTGTATGAAATGCACAAAGTGCTCCCACTCTCGTGTACAAGTCCACTCAGTACTGTATATGGCTCTCATGGCCCAGGGAAGATCCATCCCGGTATATATACACGTATGACAATAGTCACCCAGTACTGAGGAAGGCCAATCCAACCCCATGGAGAAGATCCATCTCCGGGTACAAACACTCGGACAAGATCCATATCCAGGGAAGATCTATCCCTCAATATCATCACTATGCTCACTAGGGGTGTGTTACAGACTTCGGAGGGGCTCCTAGAGCCCAAGCGCTATCATAAGCCAGATTCAGGCAAAAATCAATTTACATGCTGCGGCGTGCAGGCCGTTCCCATAACTGTCACTCAATATCGGGCTCTCTGCCCCACTCAGTCATCACTCTCCAGTATCGCTCACACGGGCTCACAATGCATGAACTAGCTCGAATCAATGATAATATGTGTAAAACAGCAATTACCGAGACTGGGACATGATATGATATGCAATAACTGGACTGAGTAAATAACATCAATGAAATACACGAATGACAGTAATAAGCGACCACCCGGGTCTCAACAGTATTGGCATAAAGCCCTAACATAACATCTAGCATGATTTCTAGCATGTTTGCATTTAATCACATTAACAATCGTGCAGATATCAAGAAGAGAGTCACTAAACAGAGTCGTGGAATGAATACATGTACCATACTCACGGTGCACGCCCTCACGCCCGTCACTTGACATGTGCGTCACCTCAAATACAATCATATAATGTATCGTTCGGGGTTTCGAACCCTCAGAACCAAGTTTGTAAGCGTTACTTACCTCAAACCGGATGAAAATCTACTTCGCGATGCCCTTGACGCTCGACTCGGCCTCAAATCGCCCCGTATCTATTCAAAATCAGATTCATATCATCAATATACGCTAAAGGAACAAAACCCATGCGAAATTAATCAAATTTCATCAAAAATCCCGAAATTGGCCAAACCCGACCCCCGATCCCACGTCTCGAAATCCGATAAAAATTGCAAAACTAGAATCCTTATACTCTCACGAGTCCGTACATATCAAATACATCAAAATCCGACGACGAATGGCCCCTCAAATCCTCACATTAAGCTCTCTGATTTCAAGCCCTAATCCCCCAATTTCTTCCTTAATTTCCACCAATATCATGATTAAACAGTAGGAAAATCATCACAAACACAAGAATAAGTGAAAATTCGCGAAGGCAACCTTTTATACTTTCTGCCCAGCGATTACCGCATCTGCGGAAAATTTCTCGCACATGCGGTCCCAGGTGCGCACCTGCGCTCATCACTTAAACTCCGACTTCCGCATCTGCGGCCCTCAAATCGCACATGCGGGCTCGCGGGTGCGACTAAACACCGGCACCTGCGCTCCCAGGCCAAGCCTCCTCTTCCGCATCTGCGCAAGCCCGCTGCACCTGCGATCAACGCACCTGTGGCTCTCCGTCCGCAGGTGCGGCCACACCAGATACCCTGCACCAGCAGCAACTTTGCTGCATTTTCCAAGTCCAAACCTACCGATGACCATCCAAAATTACCCCGAGCCCCTCTGGGCCTCAACCAAATATACCAACACGTCATATATCATCACCTGAACTTAGTTGAACCCTCGGAACACCCAAAATATCATCAAAACACCAAATTTACTCGAAATTCAAGACTAAGGATTTCTAAACTTCTGAAATTCGCCAACGATGCCGAAACCAACCAAACCACAACCGAATGACCGAAATTTTTCACACACATCACAAACGACACTACGAACCTATTCCAACTTCCGGAATTTCATTCCGACCCCGATAGCTAATTTTCCACTGTAGACCGAAAATTGCCAAAAATCCAATTTCGCCCAATTCAAGCCTAATTCTACCACGGATCTCCGAATAACATTCTGAACACACTCGTATGTCCCAAATCACCTAACGAAGTTATCTGAATCATAAAAACCCAATTCCGAAATCATTTACCTATTAGTCAACTTTCGGTTGACTTTTTCAACTATTTAACCAACTTAAGAGACTAAGTGTCTCATTTCTCTCCACAACCGCTCCGAACCCGAGCCAACCGACCCAACACAACATAAAAGAGCTGAACAACACAAAATAAAGCAGAAATGGGGAAAACAGGACTAAACTCTTGGAACGACCAACCGGGTCGTTACATTCTCCCCCACTTAGTTGATGTTTTAAATATTAAGCCTTCCTACACGGTTTAATAAGAAATTTTTTTATTGTTATTATTTTGCCTTTACAAATATGTTATATGATATAATTAAATAAGCAAGGATTCAATATATATATTTAGTTGATTTTGAAATCCTAAATATTAGGAAAATAATTAAATGACTATTCCTAAATCTAAGGAAAATAATTAAATGACGATTTTGTCTAGTGTGAAAGCTATTTTTAAAAGAGTAAAAAAGGCGAACGATATTTCGCTAAGGGTTTTCGTGCTTTAAATATTAATATAGAAATAGATTAATTTTACTTCAAATAATAGGGGCTTATAAGTCACCGTAAAATTTGATTGTGTAAATGACTTTTTGAAATATCTTTAACTGTACATTTAAAACTTTATACTAATTATGTTTAAAAACGCACATCATTTGCACGTGCCTCAATGTGCAAATAATGGTAATAGTGATATTATTTAAATTGCTAGTGAACCCCAGAGATGATCGTTAAAATAAGTAGTTAAAGTTATAGCTATCACTAGAGATCCTATCGAAATACACAAGGGTGGATATGTAGTAGGGTGAAGGTGAACAGGCCACCAGGCAGCTTCACTAAAATTTTCATATATACATAGGAATTTCAGCGAATTGATATATAAATCGGTGGCCTCGTAGTGACTTAATCATTGTTGGTCCCCTGGTCAAAGGCCTAAGTGCCAGGTGACAAGGCCAAAGTTCGATTCAGTTACATTTATTTTTTATTATTGTACACTCTTTGCCTAATTGTGCAGTCGTTTTCTTTTTGTTTTCAAAATCTTCAAAAATTATCTGACTAATAAAATGAATAGGATTTGCACCATACTTTAATCATAATTTTTTTTAGTTTGTGAGAAACATAATACATGTATCCCTAAATTAATGTTCTAATACAAGAACTCAAAATGATCATATATTTTAATAATTAATTTAGCTTTTTTTCTCATTTTCATATTTACGTATGGTTTGCTATCATTTTATCCCGTCATATTTGGGAAGAGTTTTTGCTGATATATTACTAGTCAGAGAAAACAAAAATTATTATTGAGCTTATATAACTATTGTGGTGCTGTTGTTTTAGCTCACTGTTTTATCATTGTATTCGTATTCGCCTTCATCCCATGAGGAGCATGATGCTCTTTTAGGGGTCGTTTGATTTGAATACGATTTATGCCGGGATAAGTTATATTGGATTAGTTATGCTGGGATTATTTTTTAGCCATTGTTTGGTATGTTATATTAAATACTATAACAATTGCATAATTTGTAAGAAGAATGTATAAGTTATATCGGTGTTAATTACCTCACTCTCTATAAGGTATAAGTTATCCCGGTGTTAATGTAACGACCCGACCGGTCGTTTTGAGCTCTCGCACGTCGTTCAGCGGTTTGAGGCCATGAGCAACTTCATTTCAGGTATTATGACCTGTAGATGTGGTCGGAATTGAATTTCCGGAAGTTCGGAGTCAATTTAGGAAGAAAATTCTCATTTCGGAAGCCTTAAGTTGAAGAAATTGATTAAGATTGGAATTTTGAGTAAACGACCTCCGAATCAGGATCTGACGGTTCCAGCGAGTTCGTATGATGATTTCGGACTTGGGCGTATGTCCGGATCGGATTTTCGATAACCTAGGAGTGTTTCGGCGTATATTGTGGAAGTCAGCATGTTTGAAGGAATTTCCTAAGTTTGGCTTGAAGCCCATTTCAGTGATATTGATGTCCGTTTGGGATTACGAGTCTGGGAATAGCTTCGTATGGTGATTCTGGAGTTGGGAGCGCGATCGGAAGTGAATTCGGATGTCCATAGGTTATTTTGAAGTCGTTTGGCTAAAGATAGAAATTTGAAGGTTTTTGAGAAATCCGACCGGAAGTGGAAAATTTGATATCGGGGTCGAAATGCGATTCCGGAAGTTGGAGCAGGTCCATAATGTCGAATATGACTTGTGAGAAAAGTTTGGGGTCAATCGGGCGTGATTTGATAGGTTTTGGCATCGGATGTGAAAGTTTGAAATTTTAAAGTTCATAAAGTTGGATTTGGGTGCGATTCGTGGTTTCGGCGTTGTTTGATGTGGTTTGAGGCCTCGAGCAGGTTTGGGGGATGTTATGGTACTGGGTCGTGTGTTTGGACGGGGTCTGGGGTGGATTCCGGGTGGTTGACGGATCAATATTTGAAGTTGAAGAAAACTGAAGTTGCTGTCATCTGGTGTGACCGCACCTGTGAGGCTTTGGCCGCAGGTACGGCTTTGGGCGCCGCAGGTGCGAATTTGGGCTGGAGCTGAGAAGGCCGGAGGTGCGGGAGATTTGGGCGCACCTGCGGAAGCGCAGGTGCGATAAGGGGACCGCAGGTGCGGAAATAAGGCCTGGGCAGATTGTTTCTAAACGAGAATTTGGACATTTCTCCTTCTATTTTCATTTGGTATGGGCGATTTTGAGGAGCTTCAAGGAGAGAATTTCGTCAAGGATCACAAGGTAAGTGTTTCAACTTATTTTCAAGTTAAATACAAGGTTATTACATGGATTTGAACATGAAAATTGTGGGGAAATTGGGAAATTTGAAGGAAACCTAGAAATTTGGTAATTTGGATTTTAGCCACGAATTGAGCATAAATATTTGAGTAAATTGTATATTTGAACTAGTAAAGCTACGGGTAGAGTTTATCTTCGAGAAATTTTGGAATCCGGGCACGTGGGCGCGAAGGCATTTTGGTCAATTCATTGAGCGGAGTTGGGAAATTATATAATTTGAACTTGTTGCGGGTATTAGAGTGGATTTTCATTGCTTTGCCCGTTATTTGGTAGTTTTGGGGCGTTGTGCATCAATTGGAGTCGTCGGAAGGGCTTGGAAGCCGGTTATGGAATTTCGGAGCGAGGTAAGTCTCCTTTCTAACTTTGTGAGGGGGAATTATCCCCATAGTTGAACTAAATGAATATATGCTATTGTTTGTGGGGGCTACGTACGCACGAGGTGACGGGAGTCCGTGCGTAGCTACTGTTATGCCATGTCCGGGTAGCCTAGGACCCACATCATGCCTTGTGTTCTTTCTAGAAATGAATTATATGCTTTATGAATTTGTGTTATATGAAACTTCGATTTTCCCTGAGATCACAGAAATTAGTAATTTAAAAGAATTGTTTATTGAAAGTAATTTAAGAAAAATGTTGTATGTGCATGTGACCGCTTCGCAATTCACATTCCGCGAGCGGAGTGTTATTTCCCCCAATCTCATGGGAGCGGGTCGTACGCCACGGCGGATTGAAAGATGCACTTATGGTTTGGGTCGTTCGACCCTCGGCAGTGCATAGATATGATTATTTTATGGCAAAGATGCACTTATGGTTCGGGCCGTTCGACCCTCGGCAGTGCACAATTTACTTTTATTGTTGGTTCGGGTCGAACGATCCTCGGCATTTCCTACGCATATATATACATATGATATACCACTTGTGACTTGAATTGTTAAATTGTCTTAAGGACGTAAATTGTTAAATGATTTCATGGATAATGACTTGACAGATATTTGGGGGGGAAATGAAGTAGAAATTATTTATTTACTTTCAGTGTTTATTGAATTGCAGTTACTTTTAAAGTTTACTCATTTTATTAACCTCGTGTGCCTTTTTCTGCTGTCATATATTGTTAAATTATATTGTTGGACCCTAGTGAGTGTCAAGTCGACCTCTCGTCACTACCTCCCTGAGGTTACACGTTGTTTTCGTACTCATGCTACACTTGTTGTACATTTTGTTGCACAGGTACTTTCATAGCGATGAGGCTGGTTTGGAGACTTAGGCAAGCTGCATCATCCGGAGGCGATCCGCAGCCGGCAGAGTCTTCCTCTATGTGTTGTATTTATTTTATTCTAAAGTCCTTGTCCAGCTTGTATTTCGGACAAGCTCTGTAGTATTTTGTAAAAAGTCTTAGAAATTGCTCATGTACTTGTGACACCGGGTTCTGGGATGTATTTGGGGTGTATTTTATTAAAGTGGGAAATAGACTATTGTTTTGTTGTTTTTACTTAAATGAATTTCATCTAGTTATTATGTATTAAAGTGAAAGGTAATGATTTTTAAAATATTGAGACAAGAATTTATTTTAAACTAATTAAATGATTGGCTTGCCTGACAGTAGTGTCCGGCGCCATCACGACCTTATAGATTTTGGGTCGTGACAGTTAATTTTAGTCCTGGGATAAGTTATACCTGGTTTGCTAACCAAGCGAAGGATTAAGGTGGTATTGATTTTTTATACCAGCACTATACCTTCTTATACCTCATACCAAACGACCCCTTAGAGGCTTATGATGCTGCTTTAGAGTTTAGAGGCACTAATACTCTTCCATAGGTACAAGTTGCTCCTCTAGAGATTAGGGGTGGGCATCGGTCAGTTCGGTTCGGTTATGAATATTATCGGTTATCGGTTTACAAATATGATAAACCGATAACCAACCCGATAAGATATTAGTTATCGGTTGATCGGTTATCGATCATTATCGGTTTGGTTATCGGTTTACCTGATAAGATAACTCAATCTAGAGTTAAGCAAAAAAGAGAAGACAATTCACTAGAGTTAAGAAAAAAGAGAAGAATTCACATATAGTATACTACCCAATTATGCGTTCTAGCCACAACTAATATTTGAAGCATGTTTCATTTTGACAAATTCATGACCTGTGCAATCTCAAAAATTGATACTACAACTCCACAATCATTCAATATCCAATTCACTGAAAATATTAGTTAACAGGAATATAAATTATAATTTTTTGGTTTCCTGGCAAATCATAATCAAGAGATCAATGTCATTTTGCAGAGTCCAGTTGTAGCTAGAGCAACAAGAGTACTAGCAAATCAACAGTTATCCAAACACAACTGAAATAGTGTTAATTTTTCAACAATAGTTGTCCAAATATATTAATAACAATGCAAAGTAGTAACAATTTCGCCTTAAAATTAACAAGTACAAACATAGTAATGAAACATGAGCACAAAATAAAGAATAGAAAACAATCAAAAATCCTATATTTTTATTATCTAACTCTACTGTAAAACTCAAAAGAAAGGAACGAAATTCGTTCTTAACAAAGAAGTAATTTTGAAATACAAACTTACGCTAAGATTCTAAGAATGTGGTTGTAGTGTGAATTTTGAAGAAGAACTGTTCAAGAATTAAATCAGAATCTAAAGAGTGAACTGTGAAACTACAATCTTGAATGCGACTGAAAAATTGGGAGAAAAAGAGAGAATAATGAAGCCCTAGATGTATTTATACGGGGAAAGAAAACAGAAGGGCAATATGAGCTAAGGAAGAAAGGATGCTGGATGAAAAGAGTCAAACAAATAGGGCAACAGATTCTGGGATATAAAGGAAGTAGGAAGAGATTCACAAGGGATAGGGAGACAGGCAGGAGCACTATATGGGCAATATGGGATGGGATTTTCAAGATTGTTGAAAGTAGGGGATTTAGGACAAAAGGACCAAAATCTAGAACATGGTGATAGGTGCAATAGAATATATAAGAGGAGAAAGGAGGCAAGGGGGAGCGGAATAGATGAGACAACAATGAATCATGTAGTACAAATCCTAAGGGAGGAGTACAAGATGACCAATTTTTATGCTAACCTTGTTTTCTTTTTTGCAGAAAAAGTCATTGTACTCATACCTTGTCACTCACTACGACTTCATTGGGTGGTATTAGCACTAAGTGCTCATTTCCTTGAAGGAGGAAAGGTGACATGCACAAGTATGAGAAGGCAAAGGAAGATAAATTTGAGCTCACGTGTGGTAAAACAATGGCCTTGGAACTGGAACATATGGACACGATTAAGGAACAAATTTCCAGCACAGTTATTTAATACATCATAGGAGTTATCAGCTGAGATAAGAGGCCTAACAAAATACAGCGCGGAGGTACAAGACAGAGGTACCAAATATAGTATAGCTGGAAAATTCATACTTCCAGCATACCTTATTTGGCAGCCTGAATCGGACAATTTGGAAACAAACTGGGGCAAGTACCATACTGTGCTACGTAGATGGCTAATTAGGGGAGGTACTTTAGCCAAGGAGAGAACAGATAAGCAAAAGAAAGCTCACAAAAATTGGAGCAGAATCAGTATATATGCATGGTACGTAAGCGACTCAATTTGTGTGTTGCTAGTGTTTTGTAACAAGGGTCAATGGAGAGTGGTACAAAAAATGAAGACAAAAAACATAGGAAACATGGGAAGCAGCAATAGGAGACTGAGCAGGAATATAATGCACATGAATAAAGGCAACAACAACAGGATGGAGTACATGACACACCGGTGGTCTACTATTGGCATGATATGGATTGAATATTGGCATAAGTGGCTATGCATGCAATCACAGGATCTGGGCAGATCAATAGGGCCTCATGGTCGTTCAGGCTCTCCTGGACCCATTAGGCTCTTTTTTATACGGGCAATTTGCAGCCATACCCTATTTTTGTGCCACTTTTTAACATATATCCTATTTTTTTAAATTATTGATTTGGTAGCCAGCTGACAAAAAATCGGTAGTAATTTGACAATTCTACCCCTGACAAAACATATAAAAACTCAACGATTTGCATCACGCACAAAACACTTCGCCATCACTCCGTCTCTTCTCAGATCTACTCTTCACACACCAGAAATTTGAATCAGACAAAATTCAAAAATTCAAAATCAAAAATGTAAGTACTGCAATTTAGTTTTCGAATCTAATTGATTTTGAATGACGAATTGATTAATGTGCTTAATTGTTTATGCTTAAGTTTTCGAATCTGATAATGTGCTTCAGACCAGTGATTTTCAGTGAAGAATTGATTAATGTGCTTAGTTCTAGTTTTTCAATAACGAATTGTTTATGCTTAATTAAGATATTTTTAGTTCATTTTCCAAAACACTTCAGCAGATATGTTGAAATTTTCTTTTAATTATTAATATTAATTACAGAAAAATAATATTAAACATACTTTACAGAGAAATAATATTTAAAAAAATGGC
>ML298033.1:8955-53048 GCA_005239495.1 Nicotiana undulata | reverse complement strand
GCTTGGGCTGTAGGAGCCCCTCCGGAGTCTGTAACACACCCCCAGTGAGCGCCGATACCGATTGAGTGATGATGATTGCCCGCGGGGATGATACTAAGTGATGACTGATACTGAGTGATAATTGATACCGAGTGATGATTGATACTGAGTGATTGAGGGAATGCCTTAGGGCATCTATTATGAGAAATGATTTTTGGACCGAGGGGCACTTTTATGATGATATTACTATGTTTTCAAACTGGTTTTACTGAGGATTTCACTGAGATATATCGATATTTACTTGTTTTTCAAAGGAGTCTGGATCTGGTTTTTGAACCTATGAATTTGCTAAATACTACTTGGTGACTTGATGTTTTACTGGTTGTTGTGAAATGGTGTATCTGTTTGTGTGCTTTATATTTCTCAGACTGTGATTTCTTTTCATTACTACTGAGTTGGCGTACTCATAAAGACTCCCTGTGCCTCTGTGCACAGATCCAGGTACGAGCTCGCAGCAGTAGCTGACGCAGGTTCGTTAGCAGCTTTCACGGGATTTCGAGGTAGCTGTCCAGCGTCCACAACTTTATCCACTTCCCTTCTTCATTATGTTTTTAGCTCTTGATTCAGAGACTTATATTATAGTTAGTAGAGTTAGATTTATCTATCCTTAGATGCTCATGACTATTGACTCCAATTCTTGGGAGGTTTGTTAGACTATTATTGGGACGTTAAGACTTAATTATATTATTTGATGCTATGGTTGCTTGCTTATTGTTATATTGTGAACTGTTAAAATTGAATAAACGCATAGTAAGGTGATGATTGGCTAGCCTAGTTCCACGATAGGCGCCATCACGGCCTGTTAGGATTTAGGGTCGTGACAAAGATGTGGCCGTTCCTTCCCCTAAGGAATCGATCACCACATACGTAGAGGGGCCTCTAAGTGTTTACACTTACCCCTTTACGTTTTGCCCCTTGGATCCCGTAATAATAGCCTTCTGCAAAAGGTATAATGTCACCTTGGGCCACATCCATCCATCGTTCTGGAGAATCATCGTCATTCTCCGTTTCTTTACGAGAACAATTGAGGGATACCCCTTTACCCTCGACCACCTCATGCGCCTCTATAGTCCTTGGATCTATCGAGGACTAATTAAACTCATCCGCCGGGCTAGCAGAGCCCCGTTCTCTAATATCGATGAGACCCGTGATCAAGTTTAGATGAGCAGGTTTGTCCGAATTAGGACATCAAACCTGATCCCTGTGAAAGACATGTCGTTCCCAGAGAGGTGAAACTTTAACCGTAAGTGCCTTTCCCTCGAATACTCGTTTTGCTGTTTTCACTTCCTTCCACCTTTACTGATTTTTATTTTGGTGTTGTGCTGTGGCCCAGATGCCGGACCCGATTCCGCAGTTGAAAAGATAGGTTGAAGGCTTGGTATATCAGATGCCCTACTCCGAGCGTTCTTGGATGGAGCTTTCAAAAGGTTGATGGGAGGCTCGCATCCAGGGTAAATTTCTGCTCTCCAAATGTTTGTTGTTTTATTCTTTTCTCAACTAACGTGCCTCGCTTTCTTTTACAGGTCTTGGGTAAGATGTTGCGATGAGACCTCCTTTCGGTGATGAATACATTCTTCCTAAACCATCATCTCCAAAGACGGCCAATGAGAAAACGAGAAAAAGGGCTCTGAGTCCCCTGGGATCGGGAAAGAAAAAACCGACAAGGAAGTCTCGCAAGCCCAAGGGAAACGTCATTCCCCAATCTTTGTCATTCGGCTAATGGACGAGTCCAAAGAAGAAGAACAACAACAAGAAGAAATCGGGCTAGTGTCTCGTCCGCGGGCTACAACTTCGGTAAAAAAGTCCTCCGAACTGGAGGCAATCGACAAGGGAGCTTCGGCCGAGGTCCTTGAGTCGGGAAGAACAGAGGTCACCCCGTCCCCAGCAAGGATGGGAGAGATAGAGTCTCGAAGAAAAGCTCTGCAAGCAATGGAAGAGGTTCCTGGGGTCGAGCCCGGGGTGGTCGATATTCAGACTCCCCCCAGATTTTCGACACCATGATTCGAGAGGCCAATATGCTAGATGGTCAACGGGTGGATTTCCATGGTTTCTTCGATGGGCTCGAGTCATCTACTTCCGAGGATATCCCCAGATTTGGTGACTTGTCAGTGCCGAAGAAAACACCGTCATCGGGGTCACTGGACTTTCATCGAGCTTGAGGCTGATAGATCAATCCCCGGCCTCGAGCGCTGACCCAAGCCGCAAACAGCATCTAGTAGTGATCGTCCCGGAGGATGCTTGAGTTGCCCCCCCCCTTCTTGGGGTTGCCAGCTATCTCAGAGGCCTGATGACCGAGGAGGACCAAGCAGTGATGAACGCTGTGGGGGCGGACTGCTTATTCAACGAGGCTCAACATGCTCTAAATCGAGTAACCTTCGAGAATTTATTCCTTACTTTCTTTGTATTTGGAGTTGCAGATTACTCTTAACACTTTTTCCCTTACTTGTAGGCTTCAGTGCTGCACTACGAAGCCTTCGTCAGAGTCCGAGAGGAGCACAAGGCCAAAGTTTGGAGCCTTACTGAGAAGAGCTATACTTACAGGCTCCTCAGTGAAAGGCTCCAGGCCGATTTTCTTGCAGCTCGGGATGAGCACACTGATCGGCGCCCATCTACACTACTAAATAGTAACAAGATTAGGGTCAATGCAGCTTTTACCCGAATGGGTCGGGATCAAATCCACAAAGAGTTATTGATGTGGGAGTTGAGTTCCTAAGTGACCTAGTAGTGTTTCGTACTCTTAATTGCACTTCTCATACTTTTGGTTTTATATTATAACTATGGCTTAGACTAATTGCAAATCGCTAATTAACTAACTAATGTCTTTTTGGTTGTTTTCTTAATGGATAAAGGACTAGGGCTATGACTTTCTCCTAGGTGAATACTTAACGGGATTCCAATACCTAAGGCAAAGATGTCATGAAGGGGATTGTGATATAGCCAATGCACGGAATTACCCACTCTATACCTCTCGGTAGATTGAGTGGCTTTGCCCTAATTTCCTCTCTCGAGATCAATTGGGTGTCAAAATTATGCAAGCAATATAGGCTCAAGTAGGGTTTTACTATCTCTAGGTTTAACCCGTTAATTGGGACTTTCAATCTCTTGATTACATCCCAATTCCTTGTTGGACTGATTTTATAGACTCAAGTTCTCTTTCTCAAGAAGAACCCAAGACAAATAAACACCAATTAGTGTTTGCAACCACTAATTTATCATGAAAACCACAAATCAGCCCAAATACCAATTACCCATAAACATCTAAGCCTTAATTTAAAGGACCCATCAAATACCCATACTAGGGTTGCGCCACAACCCTAGCTAATGGGTTTAGCTACTCATGATAAGAGAAGAAATCAGAGAAACAGATGAAGAATAACCCATGTAATTGAATTACAAACTAAAATTGAAAGATTCAATGTTAAAACCCTTCTAAAATTACTCAAAATACTGTAAGTAAGTTTTTCACGAGCTCCTCTCTATCTCATAGTACAAAAGCTGACCTAAAAATGAGAAAAGAAACTATTTATACTAGGCCACATTTTCTGGACAAAAATACCCATGCGGGGGGTCACTGCGGACAGCACAAAATGGAGTGCGGCCGCGTTGAGGCTCCTAAGCTGTGAAATCTGGGTCTCTGAACTTGGCCACCGCGGTCCGCATAAAATGCACCGCGGCCGCGGTGGCTTCTGTTGTGGCTGCACAAAATGGAGTGCGGTCCGCACTAGTCATCCAGCCCTAGATTCAACTCTCTGAAACTCCTTAGTGTGGTCCGCACAAAATGGCTTTGCGGCCGCACTACTTTAGCTTCCCATATTTTCACCTCTCTGAATCTCAGTGGTGTGGTCCGCACAAAATGACTTTGCGGCCGCACTGCTTTAGCTTCCAAAAATGGCTCTCTGAATTTCTTCAGTGCGGACCGCACAAAATGACTTTGCGGCCGCACTGCTTTAGCTTCCAAAAATGGCTCTCTGAATCTCTTCAGTGCGGACCGCACAAAATGACTTTGTGGCCGCACTGGTCTGTTGGACTGAGCTTGGACTTATTCTTGGTACTTGTGCATATTTCACTCCTTTTTGAGTTGGTTTTGACTATTAATCACCTTTTTGACTAAACCCTGCAAACAAGTACAATAAGTAAGATTTTGGGACTATTTTGTATACAATTTTAACCAAAACTTAAGCAAGAAGGAGTGTAAAATAATGTATAATCCCTAGTTATCACATATTGACATGGCCGAAAAGGTATTTCGAATGCTTCATGATAGTGAAGCCGAGTTAGAGATAATAACTAATGACTCAATTCTGCAGATCCGACATAGGCTCGAGCATATCGATTAGCTCAGCAAGCAGGTGGATGATGTACAGACTGAGGCCGAGGCTTTCAGGGGAAGCTTGGATATCTTGGTCGCGATGAAAGAGATTGTCCAAGCATAGTTGGATTCAGATGAGACTCAGCTTCGAGCTGCAAAAGAGAAAAACTCGATGAAAATTGAGAAGATCATAGAACTTCAATCTGAGATAGATTCAGCCGCTAACAAGTTTTAGGAGGCCAAGTCTGAGGTGGGCGAGGCCGGCATTAAGGCTGATGAAAAGGTGGCCCAACTTAAAATCGACGTCGAGGCCATCTAGACCAAAGCTAGAAGCATGTTAGATAATTCAAAGTGGCAAGCTCGTAGGGAATCCCTCGAGGATGCTCAAGCCCGAGATTAATAATGCTCGAGTAGAAGAAAACGGGGCTCGAAAGCTGGCCTTCCCTGAGGATGACTCTGATGGCCTCAGTGAGTTTGGAGATGAAGAAGGTATCGAGACGGAGATGCTGCGTACGATGGAGCCAAGGCTCTTAGGACTTAGTATTGGTTTTGTTCTTTTCTCTTTGTAATTTTTCTTGGGGCCGTTGTAATTTTTTTTTGTACTTGGCCGATTTGGCCCTTGTAAGGAAGACTTATTTTGTATATGAACATAAGGCATTTTTTTCCCTTTCGTATTTTGAGTCTTTGTTTCTTTTTTGCTTTGTAGTTTGTAATAAAAAATGCTTTAGCACGAGATAATAGGGAATTTTTCGAGAGTCCGAACAACTTGGCATTCATTAGAGTTTTTGGGGCTCAATATTATCAGAGCCTTTTATAACTTTGCCGGTGGTAGCCCTTTTTAAAACCAGTTATGAAAGAATTCGAAGGACTATTTTTTATGGAATTCAGACGACTCCGAGCCATGTTAATTCAGCCGTAGCCCTTTAGTACAAGATCTACCCGTTGGTCTCATTTTCCCGTTTACTTCGGGCTTGCCTGAAGTAATAGTCCCCGACTAGGGTGGCCATGGCCTTTAAAATCCGAGGGTTGCCTAAAAGGTATTATTCCCTCGATTCTCTATAATTCGATCTTGTTCGAATTTATTTTTCGGATGACAGTCCCTGAGTGTGGGGGTGATTATCCGAACTCTGGTTTTGATCGGCCCTTAAGCTCGTTTCCATAATAGATCGAAAGTATGGAATTGTAAAGTAGAAATTCCTTTCTAAGACATGAGATAATGGCGAGCAAAAATACTTCTCTTTATTCTTGTGAAAGATAATTACACATGCGTACATGTTTTGTGTCAGGGCTCGAGCAACCTATGTGGGCACGGTTTGTTTGACCGTTTGGCCCTTACAAATTTCACCTATCAAGACCTCGCTATTACGAAGTAATTTCCTCGCAACAAAGTTGACATTGAAGGGTAATGCCTCCTCCAGTATTCGAGGTTGATTGCAAATGAGCCTCAGATACTGTCGAATTGTTCTTTGATGCCGATTCATAATCGGGCTTGATTCTAATTTAGCACGATTTACTATTGCCTCATTAAAAACCTTTCCAAAAACACCATTTGGGACCAAACCGGTCTAAGGGAAAAAGAGTGCAACATGTGCTTTCAAACCTAAAGACTTTGTTTCGCCTGCTGAAAAATCCACCGTCGATTCTTGTTGATCACCTGCAAGAGTTAGTCTAAAATAAAAATAAAAATGGAAGGGGGGGGGGGGGGTCGTACCTTAGTAGTAGTATCATTTTAGGTGTAATATGTTCCTATTACTCGATAGTTGATCCCCGTTCATCGTTCCGAGCTTGTCTGGTCCTTTTTCGGCGACTTTGAGAATCTAGTATGGTCCTTCCCAGTTCGGACCAGTTTTCTTTCATTCGAATTTCGGACGTTGAGGGTGACTTTCCTTAGCACCGTTTCCAACGTTAAAAATGTCAAAGATTTGCTCTTTGATTAATGTATCTTTCGATCCGATGTTTTTTGGCGGCCAATCGGACGAGGGCGACTTCATGTTTTTCATCCAACAGTTCTAGGCTCGTATTCAGGGCCTCGTTATTTGACTCTTCTATTGCATATCGGAACATGATGCTAGGTTCTCCGACCTCGATCGAAATTAGAGCTTTGGCGCCATAAACTAATGAGAACGAGGTTGCTCCAGTATTGGATTTTGATGTTGCGCGGTATGCCCACAGAACCTCGGGTAGTATTTCCCTCCATTTCCCTTTGGCGTCGGTCAGTCTCTTATTAAGATTTTGGATGATGATTTTGTTGGTTGATTCGCCTTAACCGTTCCTGCTGGGATGATAAGTTGTTGATATGATCCTTTGATTTTGTAATCCTCGAGAAATTTAGTCACCTTGCTGTCGATGAACTGCTTTCCATTATCATCCACAATCTCGGAGGGCATCCCGAATCAACATATGATGTGGTCCCAAATAAAGTCTATGACCTCTTTTTCTCTGACTTTCTCGAAAGCCTGTGCTTCAACCCACTTAGAAAAGTAATCAGTCATAAATAAAATAAACTGAGCTTTACCTAGGGCCGATAGAAGAGGGTCGACGATGTCCATTCCCCATTTCATGAACGGCCATGGGGAAAGGCCGAAGGAGAAATTCCCCCAGTTGATGAATCATTGGTGCATGACTTTGGCATTTGTCGCCTTTTCGAACGAACTCCTTTGCATCTTTCTCCTTGTCGATCCAATAGTACACGGCTCTGATCACTTTGTGGACCAATGATTCGGCACTAGAATGATTTCGACAAGTGCCGTCGTCGACTTCCCTTAGGACATATTCGGTATCTCGCAGTCCTAGACATATTACGAATGGATCATCAAACATCCTTATGAACAACGTTTCATCTTCGCAAGGTGAATCATGTTGCCTTTGTGCGTAGAGCACTCCACTCCTTTGGATCTGATCGGAGCTTTCATTCTTTAAATAATCTACGTATTTGTTTCTCCAATTCCAAGTCAAACTTATGGAGTTTATCTCAGCATGACCTTCTTCAATCACCTATCTCGTGAGTTGTACGATGGCCCCTGAACTGAGTTCGTCGTCTTTAACCGATGACCCTAAGTTTGCGAGAGCATCGGCCTCACTGTTCAGATCTCTAGGTACATGTTGCAAGGTTCATTCCTTGAATCGATGTAGAGTTATCTGTAGTTTATCCAAGTACCTCTGCATTCGGTTTTCTCGAACTTCAAAGGTCATGTTAACTTGGTTTACCACGAAGAGGGGATCACACTTTGCCTCGATGACCTCCGCTCCCAAGCCTTTAGCTAATTCGAGACCTGCAATCATGGCCTCATATTCAGCCTCATTGTTAGTCAATTTTTGTCACGCCCCAAAACCGAGGGACGAGACCAGCACCTAACCGGATGAACCCAGTCAAGTGGACCTGGATTACCTTTCCTACCCAGCGCATTACCCCATGTTTATAATATACATTGTTCCATAAGAATTTGCCAATTTAGATACAAAGTACGATTTGCAACATAAGTACATTTTCCTCTTTTAACTTTTAATATTTGATAATCCAAAAACATATATAATACATACAAGTTTTTCGATGCGATCCACAATTACGAGTGAGTACAACTACCGCCCAAAATATACATATATACAACCCACACAGTGTCTACGGAGCCTCTAAGAGTACTAGGAGTTTTACATAACTTGTCGGTAACAAGGCCCTGGCTATACCGTTCAAACATAAGCAAAAGAGAATGATATAGTCCACACACGGCCCAGAGAGCTAATGGGGCTCACCAGAACTGCTGAAAAGATGAAGAGGAGACACCACTAACGGAGGGCTGAGCTACCTGCTATGGAACCACCTACATCCATTTAAAAGATGTAGCGCCCCCGGCAATAAAGGACGTTAGTACTGTTGAATAGTACTAGTATGTATGAACAAAGTTTATTCTAAGTAAAATCAAATAGTATAGTACACAATTGGAGGAAAGTTAGGACAGCCATACAGATACCACATAAATATACAGAAAATCACAATAAAGATTTCACAATTACTCATTTCAATTATTCACCCGTTCACTTTTCACCCTTATTACCTCTCCACCCTTATTACTCCGTCTTGCGGCGCACAACCCGATCCCACCGTACATTCACATTTCACTCTTATTACCTCTCAACCTTTATTACTTCGTGTTGCGGCGTGCAACCCGATCCCACAGTACAATCACATTTGGTAGCAACAACAGCCAATCAGTTAAATCACAGGGATTTTCCTCATCAAGAACATAAGTTCATAGCAACCCATAACTATGTGAAATCAAGGAACAATGATCCTTACCAAACAGTGATTCATGTATGGTGTTGCCAAAAGTATTTAACTCAACTAATTCAATTCACAATTTCTGTTCATCATTTTCCACACACGGCTTTTAGCAATGAAATACATTCCCACATTAGGGTACATTAACACTCTTTCATTTATTAGCACATACTCCCATATCGACTTATTTGAACGTTTAACAGCCTTACACTTGATAGGATAAGCACAGAGAATCACCCTTCACAATCTCAATTAGCATGGTAATCACTAAGAAAATCAGGGAATGAAATCTTACACTTCACCACAACCGGACAATCAATTCACATATGCTCAAGGAAGAAATTCTTACCGTGTCCCCGGACACCAACAAGGTGACTCTACAAAGATTAAAGTTTGCCATACATACCTCGAATCGGAATTCCCCCTTTAGTTTTTATCACAAACCACCATACGGTCTAGCACCATCAATCTATTCCACAATGTGACATATTTCACTTAGAAATTTGGAACCATGAACATAACTCATCTCATTTAGGCATTTAATCAAACACTATGTGGTCCCTTTGATTAATTAATCCCCCTTTTAGTGAAAGATTACTCTAACTAGCTTTCTTTTACTAGGTCATGGAAGATTATTCACATGCATGCAAGTCTTATCTTTTATTCTCAAGAACCAACCTATGTGTAATTCATTCTAACTAAAATCCTCGAATTAAAGAGAAATGGGGTGGGAACCTACCTCTTAGAGTGAAGAAGATGAAGATTACTTGATAATTTCCGGGCCTGAGTGACGTTTGAAGAATCAATTTGGTGAAGAATATGACTTCTCTCTCTAGAACCCACTCTCACTTCTCTCTATTTTTGTTCAGATACCCATTAAAATGAAGGGGAGGGGTGTTTAATTAAACTGGGGGTCGGGTGCGAAAATTAGAAATTAAAAAGCCCCAAAGCAGGAATTCGATCGCATTCCTACTATGCGGTCCGCATTCGTGTCGCATAGTTGGCCCTAAAATGGGCCAAAATTAAGACCGGACTGCCCAGGTATGCGACCACTATGCGGTCTGCATACCTGTTATGCGATCGCATAGTGCGTTGCATAACCTCAATGGTGGTGCAAGAATGCAACAGCTATGCGGTCCGCATTTCCAAGATGCGATCACGTCTTGGGACGCATAGCTGTCCTCAAACTGGACAGAAGTTTGTCCATGTATGCGACCACTATGCAGTCCGCATACCTGTGATGCAATCGCATAGTGCATCGCATAACAACACAATTCTGTAAAATTTTATCTTTTAAGTCTCGGGGTACTTTTTACTCACAAAGGTCTGTTTTTAAGAATTTCTACAGTTATAACAACACGGGGACCTATTCGGGCATTATTTTAGACATGAAAATTTACGGGTCTTTACATCCTCTCCCACTTAAAATCATTCGTCCTCGAATGAGGATGGGGGAAATTCATTTTGGACAACACAATATGCTAACCCCCAATTTTCACTAACTCCGATATTTTTCTGAAAGTTTTGCCAGAGTTTCCCTTGTAATTAGACCTATCTACCTGCTAGAGAGCCCCCGAAACACATTGTTAACCAATTTCACACATTTTCAATTACTCCAACAATTTGCACATAATTCAGTTATCCCATCAAATTATATACAATTCAATTACTTCAACATGCTTATACATAATTCAGTTAACACCAAACTTGCATATCCTTTAACTACCACATGAATTGCACATAATTTAGCTTACTTCAAGAAGTTTGCACATTACCCAAATAATCACAATATGCACAAATAAGGCACAACTTGAGGAGTTACAATAGTATGGAAATTAAGAGAGTGAAGTGTTCTTGCACAAAATTAAACACAAAGGTGTATTTGCTTAGAGATGGCAGTTCTCACGATCACTACTAGACTTATTCAAACAAATGGGGATATTTTTCTTTCATTTCACTTTCCGCTTCCCACGTGGCTTCCTCGACTTGCTGACTTCGCCATAACACTTTAACAGAAGCAATTTCTTTGTTTCTCAATCTACGGACTTGCCTATCAAGAATAGCAAATGGAACCTCTTCATATGACAATTCTTCATTAATTTAAATGGTCTCAACTGGCACGATGGCAGCTGGATCTCCAATTACCTTCTTTAACATGGACACATGGAACACTGGATGCACTAATGACGTTCCAGGGGGCAGTTCCAGCCTATACGCTACTTGCCCTATCCTTTGAGCGATTCGATATGGCCCGACATACCTTGGGCTCAATTTCCCCTTTTTCCCAAACTGCATTACTCCCTTCATAGGAGACACCTTGAAGAATACCCAATCATCTACTTGGAACTCCAAATCTCTACGATGAACGTCCGCATAGGATTTCTGACGACTCTGAGAAGTTTTCATCCTCTCCTGAATGACTCTAACTTTTTCCATAGCTTGATGCACCAGATTTGGTCCTAACAATTCCGCCTCACCAACCTCAAACCATCCGATCGGAGACCTACACCTCCTATCGTACAATGCCTCAAATGGGGCCATCTGAATACTAGCATGGAAACTGTTATTGTAAGCAAACTCTATAAGTGGAAAGTGATCATCCCAGCTACCTTTTAAATCTAAAACACAATCCCGCAACATATCTTCAAGCGTCTGAATAGCCCGCTCTGCTTGACCGTCCGTCTGTGGGTGGAAAGCTGTGCTGAGATTTATTTGAGTACCCAAACCCTGTTGAAATTTCCACCAAAAGTTAGCTGTGAATTGGGATCCTCGATCCGAGATAATAGAAACTGGAGTGCCATGGAGTCTGACTATTTCTTTGATATACAACTGAGCGTACTATTCTACAGTATCGGTGGACTTGACTGGCAAGAAATGCACCGTCTTCGTGAGTCGATCCACTATTACTCAAATTGAGTCGAACTTGCGCTGAGTGCGGGGTAATCCTACCACAAAGTCCATATTGATCATTTCCCATTTCCACATCAGTATTTCCATAAGCTGCGTCAACTTATCCGGCCTCTGATGCTCGGTCTTTACTTGCTGACAATTCTAACACCTAGCCACAAAGTCCGCCACACACCTCTTCATACCACTCCACCAATAAATCTCCTTGAGATCGCGATACATTTTCGTAGAACCTGGGTGAACAGAATACCAAGAATTTTGAGCCTCCGCCATTACCCTCTCCCAGAGATCATCCACGTCTGGAATACATAATCTCCCTTTACACTACAAGACACCTTCATCATTGCCGAGTAAAAATGCTGAAGTCTTGTGATTCAAAATTGCTTCCCTCAATTGTGCCAAAGCCGGATCCCTAAATTGCTTTTCCTTGACTTCCATTACAAGAGAAGACTCCGCTCCATTACGCACCACGACATACCGACATACCCCTCATCTGAGGTCAAAAGACAGACCCCTAGACTGGCCAATTGATAAACCTCCCAAGCCAAAGGCCTCTGACTGGCTTCTACATGTGCCAAGCTACCCATGGATTTCTGACTAAGAGTGTCGGCCACCACATTCGCCTTCCCTGGATGGTACAAAATATTCATATCATAATCCTTGAGCAATTCTAACCACCTCCGCTGCCTTAAGTTCAAATCCTTCTGCTTGAATAAATACTGAAGACTCTTGTGGTCTGTGAACACCTCCACATGGACCCCATAAAGATAATGCCGCCAGATTTTCAATGCAAACACAACACTGCGAGCTACAAATCATACGTCGGATAATTCTTCTTGTGATTCTTGAGATGCCTTAAAGCATACACTATAACTTTACCACATTGCATCAACACACACCCCAAAACAACTCTCGAGGCATCATAATAAACCACGAATCCCTTTGAACCTTCTGGAAAAGTCAACACTGGTGCCGAAGTCAATCTTGATTTCAATTCCTGAAAACTCTTTTCACAAGCATCGGACCACTGGAATTGAACCTCTGATAATACCCGGCTAGACCCAAGAAACTGCAAATCTCTATCGGGGTCGTTGGTCTAGGCCAATCCTTTACCACTGTAATCTTTTGGGGATCAACTCGAATCCCTTCCCTGGAAACAACATAGCCCAAAAATATGACTGATTCTAGCTAAAACTCACATTTTGAAAACTTTGCATACAACTGGTGTTGATGAAGAGTCTGCAGAACTGCCCTGAGGTGATTAGCATGATCTTCCCGACTTCGCGAATAAACAAGGATGTCATCAATGAAGAATATCATGAAGGAGTCAAGAAACGGCTTGAAAACCCGATTCATAAGATCCATAAAAGCTGTTGGGGCGTTGGTTAGCCTAAAAGACATTACCATAAATTCAAAGTGCCCATAACGAGTCCTGAAGGCGGTCTTAGGAATATCTTTCTCCCTGATCTTTAGTTGGTGATACCCGGACGGTAAGTCAATCTTTGAAAAGAACCTAGCACCTTGCAATTGATCGAACAAGTCATCTATCTGAGGCAATGGATATTTATGTTTGATAGTGACCTTGTTGAGCTGCCGATAATCAATACACATCCGAAGTGATCCATCCTTCTTTCTGACAAAAAGAACCGGTGCGCCTCAAGGCGACATACTTGGCCGAATGAAACCCTTTTCTAATAGATCTTTCAATTGTTCTTTTAACTCCCTCAATTCTGCTGGCACCATCCTGTAAGGTGGAGTAGATATTGGCTACGTATCTGGCAATACATCGATCCCGAAATCGATCTCTCTATCTGGCGGAATTCCAGGAAGCTCATCCGGAAACACTTCAAGAAACTCATTCAAAACCGTCACGGACTTGAGAGCAGGCACCTCTGAGGTGGTGTCCGCAACCAGACCAAATGATAGATGCACCCCTTCCTAATCATTTTGGAGGCCTTAAGATAGGAAATAAACCTGCCCTTCGGCACAACATCATTCCCTTTCCATTCAAGAACTGGTTCTTTAGGAAACTCGAGCCTCATAATTCTGGTTCGGCAATCGAGTTTATCAAAGCACGAGTAGAGCCAATCCATCCCCATGATAACATCAAAGTCTACCATTTCTAACTCAATAAGATCGGTCGTGGTATCTCGACCACACACCATGACAACACAATTCCTATAGACTCGCGCGGTCGTAATAGAATCACCAACCGGAGTCGACACTAAGAATGGATCACTAAGTCGTTCGGGCTCTATCCCAAAACTCGAAGCAATAAATGGAGTAACATATGAAAATGAAGACCCGGGGTCAATAAGAGTATAAACATTATGCGATTGGACAGTCAGAACACCTGTGACAACATCTGGAGAATCCTCCACACTCTGGCGACCACCCAAAGCATAGAATCGACTGGGTCCCCCTTTACCCTGTTCTATACCCCTAGCTGCACCGCGCCCTGCTGGAGCTGGAGGGCGTGCTGAAGATATGGCAGTTGAAGAACTGGACGGCTGAGCAACACCCCTACCTATGCCCTGACTGGGTGCACGACAGTCTCTCTAAACATGGCCTCTCTATCCACATCTATAGCACACCGGTATACCCAAGTAACATGGCTCATAATGGGACCTCCCACATTTAGGACATGGGGCCCTCCGCTGCTGCTGGAACCTCCCACCAGAATGACCCGACTGATGGAACCTCCTGTTGTGTGAACCGGGCCCAAAACGACCTCCCTACTGATAACAATGCCGTGATGGCGGTGCACTGGCTGAGGACTGAGCATAGTACTGAGATGCCCCTGATGACCCTCTCCCAAGGGCTGACCTCTTACCTGCAACTGAACTCCCAGGGTTGCCCGCTGACCGGGCCCTACTACTGCTCTCTCTCTTCATCCTTATCTTCAATTTCCGAGCCTCTGTAGCCTGGGCAAAACCCACAATCTTCCTATAGTTCATATCTGAATGCAAAGCAGCTGTAGCAGCCTCATTGACAACCAAGGGACCAAGGCCCTGAACAAACCGACGAACTCTAGCCTCCATAGTCGGCATCATGTGGGTAGCATACTTGGACAAACGCACGAACTCCATATGGTACTCCCACACACTCATGTTGCCCTTCTTAAGGACCTCAAACTCTGCAGCACTGGCTGCCATAATCTCGGCAGGCAAGAAATGATCCATGAAAGCATCTACAAACTCGACCCACCTCGCCGGAGGGCTCCCCTCTCCACGGGAACTCTCCCACATCTCAAACCATGAATATGTTGCTCCCTTTAGACGATAGGAAGCTAACTCAATTCCCTCTGTTTCAGTAGTCTTCATAACCCGGAGAGTCTTATACATTTCATCTAGAAAATCTTGAGGATCGGCCTCTGGGTCGGTGCCTGAGAACTCTGGAGGGGCTAACCGCAGAAACTGGTTGACCCTAGAACCTGAAGAATACCCTTGCTTGCTAAAGGACGCTGGGGCAGCCTGTGATCTTTGGGCCTGGGAGGCCACTAACTGAGTCAACATCTGAATAGCTCCCCTGAGGTCCCCATCAAAAATACTGGGACCAGAAGCTGGGACTGAGGAAGGATCAGGAACATCAGCGGGAGGGATTTCAGTACCCTCCGCTGGAGCAGGAACATGGATAGACTGGCCTGGCACGGAGGAGTTAGGCAGATTCAAGGTCGGGGAATCATTCTCACCCGCACCATCTGATAAGGGATTTATGGCCACACTTGGGGTGGCATTAGCCTCTAGGCCGAGTCGAGCTTTCTTCTTGGGCGCCATTTACTAAAAAATAGGACAATGCATGAGTTAGATAGAGACATTATCACCTTTCACTTCATCGCATGATACAGAGTAACAATGAAAGGGTATTTTCTTAAATGTCCATGCAGCCCCCTAATTATAGAAGTGGTCGACAACACACCGATAAGAAAGGCTCTACTAGACACGACTCTGAGACATCCTAGGACACTTTAAAAACCTTTGGCTTTGATACCAAGTTTGTAACGCCCCAAAACTGAGGGACGAGACCGGCGCCTAACCGGATGAACCCAGTCAAGCGAACCTGGATTACCTTTCCTACCCAACACATTACCCAATGTTCATAATATACATATTTCCATAAGAATTTGCCAATTTAGATTCAAAGTACGATTTACAACATAAGTACATTTTCCTCTTTTAACTTTCAACATTTGATAATCCAAAAACATATATAATACATACAACTTTTCCGATGTGACACACAACTACGAGTGAGTACAACTACCGCCCAAAATATACATATATACAACCCACACAGTGTCTACGGAGCCTCTAAGAGTACTAGGAGTTTTACATAACTTGCCGGTAACAAGGCCCCGACTATACCTTTTCCAACATAAGCAAAAGAGAATGCTATAGTCCATACACGGCCCCGAGAGGAAATGGGGCTCACCAGAACTGCTGAAAAGATGAAGAGGAGACACCACTAATGGCGGGCTGAGCTACCTGCTATGGAACCACCTACATCCATTTAAAAGATGTAGCGCCCCCGGCAAAAAGGGACGTTAGTACTGTTGAATATTACTAGTATGTATGAAAAAAGTTTATTCTAAGTAAAATCAAATAGTACACAATTGGAAGACAGTTAGGAAAACCACACAGATACCACAAAAATAAATAGAAAATCACAATAAATATTTCACAGTTACTCATTTCAATTATTCATCCGTTCATAATTCACCCTTATTACCTCTCCACCCTTATTACTTCGTGTAGCGGCGCGCAACCCGATCCCATCGTACATTGACATTTTACCCTTATTACCTCTCCACACATATTACTTCGTGTTGCAGCGTGTAACCCGATCCCACAGTACAATCGCATTTGGTAGCAACAACAACCAATCAATTAAATCACAAGGATTTTCATCAACAAGAACATAAGTTCATATCAACCCATAAATATGTAAAATCAAGGCATAATGATCCTTACCAAACAGTGATTCATGTATGGTGTTGCCAAAATTATTTAATTCAACTAATTTAATTCACAATTTCTGTTCATCATTTGCCACACACGACCTTTAGCAATTAAATACATTCCCACATTAGGGTACATTAACACTCTTTCATTTATTAGCACATACTCCCATATTGACATATTTGAACGTTTAACAGCCTTACACATGATAGGATAAGCACAGAGAATCACCCTTCACAATCTCAATTAGCATGGTAATCAACTAAGAAAATCAGGGAATGAAATCTTACACTTCACCACAACCGGACAATCAATTCACATATTCTCAAGAAAGAAATTCATAACGTGTCCTCGGACACCAACAAGGTGACTCTACAAAGATTAACGTTTGTCATACATACCTCGAATCGGAATTCCCCCTTTAGTTTTTCTCACAAATCACCATACTGTCTAACACCGTCAATCTATTCCACAATGTGACATATTTCACTTAGAAATTTGGAACCATGAACATAAATCAGCTCATTTAGGCATTTAATCAAACACTATGTGGTCCTTTTGATTAATTAATCCCCTTTTTAGTGAAAGATTACTCTAACTAGCTTTCTTTACTAGGTCGTGGAATATTATTCACATGTATGCAAGTCTTATCTTTTATTCTAAAGAACCAACCTATGTGTGCTTCATTCTAAAAAAAATCTGAGAATTACAGGGAAATGGGGTGGGAACTTACCTCTTAGAGTTAAGAAGATGAAGATTACTTGATAATTTTCGGGCCTAAGTGACGTTTGAAGAATCAATTTGGTGAAGAAGATGACTTCTATCTCTATAACCCACTCTCACTTCTCTCTATTTTTGTTCAGATACCCATTAAAATGAAGGGGAGGGGTGTTTTATTAAACTGGGGGTCGGGTGTGAAAATTAGAAATTAAAGAGCCCCGAAGCAGGAATGCGGTCAGGAATGCGATCGCATTCCTGTTATGCGGTCCGCATTCGTGTCGCATAGTTGGCCCTAAAATGGGCCAAAAATAAGACCGGACTGCCAGGTATGCGACCACTATGCAGTCCGCATACCTGTTATGCGATCACATAACCTCCTCCGCAAAAATGGTGGTGCAAGAATGCAACAGCTATGCGGTCTGCATTTCCACGATGCGATCGCATCTTGGGCCGCATAGCTGTCCTCAAACTGGACAGAAGTCTGTCCATGTATGCGACCACTAAGCGGTCCGCATACCTGTGATGCGATCTCATAGTGCGTCACATAACAACACAATTCTGGAAAATTTTATCTTTTAAGTCCCGGGGTTCTTTATACTCACAAAGATCCGTTTTAAAGAATTTCTACAGTTATAACAACACAGGGACTTATTCGGGCATTATTTTAGACATGAAAGTTTACAGGTCTTTACAATTTTGTGGTCTTGATAGATTGTCTAACTACATTACCTGTGGGTGGTTATAGTACGATGCCTAATCCAGACCTTTTTGCGTTGGAAGCACCGTCTGTAAAGAGGGTCCAAACTCCCGAGGATGTACCCGATTTTACTAGTAGTTCTCTTTCAACCTCGGGTACGAGGGCCGCACGTGAAGTCAGCCACAAAGTCTGCCAAGATTTGAGACTTGATGGCTTTTCGGGGTCGATATTCAATATCGTACCTGCTGATTTCTACGACCCATTTGGTCAACCGACCTGAAAGTTCGAGCTTGTGTAAAATATTTCGAAGTGGATAAGTCATTACAACACATATTGGCTGGCATTGAAAGTATGGTTTTTGTTTCCTTGAGGCGCTTACTAAAGCGAGTGCCAATTTTTCTAGGTGGGGATACCTAGTTTCGGCCTCACCTAAGGTCCGACTAACATAATAGACAGGGAGTTACATACCTTGTTCTTCTCGGACTAGGACTCCATTTACGGCTATCTCTGATACTGCCAGATACAGTAAAGAGAAGAATCAATGACTTTTATCTGAGGATCTCGAAATGAATCGCCCTAAGGCGGCTATGCACCCCGTTAACATCTGCACGACCTTTACATTATCTACTACCGTGATGTCCTCGATAGCTTTTATTTTATCGAGATTGTCTCGATACCTCTATTAGATACCATGAAGTTGAGAAACTTGCCTGAGCCGACCCCAAACGCACATTGTTGTGGGTTGAGCTTCATGTTGTACCTCTTCAGTATATCACAAGTTTCCTGCAAATTCTTCTAATGGTCCTCTTCTCACAAGAACTTAACTAACGTGTCATCTATATAAACTTCCATTGGTTTTCCTATTTGTTCTTTGAACATTTGGTTTACTAGGCGTTGGTAAGTTGCACCAACATTTTTAGCCCAAATGGCATTACATTATAACAGTAGGTGCCGTACTTAGTGATAAACGAGGTCTTTTCCTGATTGTCCGGGTTCATCTGTATTTGGTTGTACCCAGAGTAGGCCTCGAAAAAACTGAGAATCTCGTGGCCGACCGTGGCATCGATCATACGATTGATATTAGGCACATGAAAAGAATCCTTAGGGCATGCTTTATTCAGGTCTTTATAATCTACAGACATTCTAAGTTTATTTCCCTTTTTAGGGACTACCACTACCTTTTCTAACCATTCGGGATACTTTACTTCCTGAATGGATCCTATTTTGAGAAGTTTGGTTACCTCGTCCTTGATGAAGGCATGCTTAACCTCGGACTGTGGCCTTCTTTTTTGCTTCATT
Organism: Nicotiana undulata; assembly: GCA_005239495.1. NCBI lineage: Eukaryota > Viridiplantae > Streptophyta > Magnoliopsida > Solanales > Solanaceae > Nicotiana > Nicotiana undulata. The sequence goes on along the minus strand of ML298033.1, from coordinate 33,843 downwards.
GGATGGAATTTCGGATCCAAGCTTAGTTTGTGGGTGGTGATTTCTGGTGGGATCCCTGCCATATCGAGGTGGGACCAAGCAAAGCAATTCATGATAGCTTTAATGAATTGAATGAGTTTTCCCTTGAGCTTAGAGGCTAGCCTCGTGCCCAGGTATACCTTTCATTCAGGTTGACGCTCGGTGTCGTGCCCCCTTTTTCTCGCGAAACCGGGTTTTGAAATTTACAACTCCTTTTAAGAAGGGAAGGAATAGGTTATTGGGAGAGTCGCCACCTAACGGATTAAGGTGCGTTAAGGCACTTATTGCAAATGACTCAGGTTTTACTAGTTGCGTCACCAAACATCGGGTAAGGGATCAAATTACCTCAAGGAGAAGGTGTTAGGCACTCCTCGAGGTCCACAATGGTGGGTCCCGGTCAAACTCAAATCATGTGAATTAGTTTAATAAAGAAGCGAAGGAATTATTTAATAGGGATGGGGGGTCCTAAATTTTTTAGCCTAAAGGATCACTAATAACAGGCTAAATTCACGTACACTCCAACTTAATGATGCTTCACTATCTTAGGGATGTAAAATGATGTTGAAATAGCTCTAATTGTTGATTTTATCTTTCGCAGGAGAAAAATGCACTTATGAGGACCTAAGATGGTGGTTTGAGCTAAATTTAAGAAGAAAAGCCCCTTGGAGTAGTTGGTGTATGAAAAGGAGGAATAAATTCGCTGGGACAGAATTAAAGTCAACTAGCGCGGTCTTAGCGCGAGCACTAGTGCGACCGTGCTAGTCCAGTTATTGGGACAGTGCATTAGCACGGGCACTAGCGCCAGCATTAGCGCGACCGCGCAACCCAGTGATCGCCCAGGCAGAACAAAACCTCATTAGCGCGCCCACTAGCGCGATGACTAGCACATGCGTGCTAGTCCAGTTGAACATGTTATTTATCAAGGGCAATTTTGGAATTTTAGGGCCATTCCACCTAACCTATATAAGGTTCAACTCGCCCAAAGAAGCAGATTATCAAAGTTTAGAGGCTTGTTCAAGAATAGCATAGACAAGAGGCAAGGAGGGCACTTAGGCATCAATTCTCATATCCCTTCCTTGTGATTTCATCATTGTTAATGAATCCTTTTGTTATCTTCGATACAATTATGAGTAGCTAACTTAAAAATCTAAGGTTTTGGTGGAACACGTTGAGGATGAACTTATTGTTATATTAATATAGTTTTGCTTGGTTTTCAATCTCTATTTGTTCAACTACGTTATTGTTGTAGTTGATTGAAGGGTCCTCAATTAGATGTGCCTATTTAGTGTGTATCTACTCGAGAGAGAGTGCATATTTAGGTAAGTTTTGAACAACACCACTCCCAAAGTATAGGAGAGATCCATAACCGAGGGTTTAAAGGTTGGATTAGAGATAACGATACCTTGGGTGCAATCTAAAGTGAACTGTAATACAAGTTAGCTAGCGTAGTTCGAGAGAGCGCGTCTAGTAGATTATTGTAATTACTTGATAGAGAATTACAACAGCATGAGCATTCATGATTGATAGAGATAACTAGGCCAAACTATAGGACATTAGAAGAAGAGATTCCATCAACGGGGGAAACCATAACCTTAGATCTTTATCGCATTCGTTTACACCTCAGTGTTAGTTATATTTTAGTTTAGTTAATTTCATTAAATTGTAGTTAGTAAAAACACCGGAAATTGATATTTATAACTTTTGGGAAATTGATTATTGAGAATCGAGTAGTCTAACAACCATAATTGATAGGTTAGTTCCCTGTGGGATTTGACTCTGGGCTAATACTCAGATTATATTTGCAACGCCCGCTTAGTCTTTTTATAAGACATAGTTGAGCATGATCAAATTTTGGCGTCATTGCCGGGGAATTAACGGTATTATCAATCATAGTTGGAAGGAAATACAAAAATTCATAAGTGTAGTCAATTTTCTTCAATTTCATTCAAATATTGAAATTTTAACGTTTGCTGACTTGGTTGTACATGTGCATGCCTAGAAACTCATCGAGAACTGGTGAAGTATTTGAAGCCTTACCAGACCCTGAGAAAGTTTTCAAGGCCTTGAACAGGGCCAACCGGAAAAGCAAGCAACAACCACCAATTGAACAAATTGAAATAGACATGGCAGATCTTAATGACAAGAATAATAACAATGGGGAAGACGTGGTTGACCCAGCTGCACAAGGTGTGGAGCCTGTGGTGCCTATGGGACCAGAGGCACCTTTATATAATTGGGCACAACCCACGGTGGAGAATTTGGCCACTGTAATAGAAGTTCCTCAGATACAGGTTGAGTCCTTTCAGACCACAAATAATATGATGTACTTGTTGCAGAATAAGGGACTATTTTCGGGGTAATACATTGAGGATCCCCAACAACATCTGAAGAATTTCCTGTCGACTTGCAAGACTTAGAGGCAACCAAACGTCACTCCGGAAGCAATAAGACTGTTGTTGTTTCCTTTCTCAGTGACAAGAGTCGCCCAGACTTGGCTAAACTCACTCCTCATCAATTCCATTGCTACATGGGAGGAGTTAGTTAAGCAGTTCCTGAATAAGTTCCATCCACCAAACAAAACGGCTCAACAAATTGATGAAATCTTGAGCTTTAGACAGAAGCCTACAAAGTCACTGCAAGAAACATTGGAACGGTTCAAAGGAATGTTAGTTATCTGCCGGCACCACGGTATTCCAGAGCAGATGTTGGGGCAACGATTTTATATGGGTCTGGCAGATAGTGTTAAGGCAAATGTTGATGCTTCAGCTGGTGGAGCATTCCTGAGCAAAACATGGAGAGAGAGCCAGAGCTTGCTTGATAAAATGGCACAAAATTTGGGGTGGACAACCAGAAATGCACCCATCACCCCAGTGGTTCACTTAGTTACATTAGATCCATCCAACGGTCTTGCTGAAACATGGCCACATTGATGACGCATATGAGTATACTCACCAAAAAGGTGGAGGAGTCAGGGCAGAAGCATTAGGTACATATTGTGGATACTACCTATAGGGGCTTATGCACATCATGCATTAGTAAACCACTTGGTAATCAGTGGAATGCTGATTGTGATCATACTCACTACCCTGAAAATATGAACTATGTGTCGAATTATGGGGGCCAGAGATAGGGTGGACAGAATTGAGGCCAACAAAATCAACCGTACATGCCACCACAACAGCAACATAATAGTGGAAACATGGGTTCCATGAGATCTCATGGTAATGTGGCGCCTTACCACTGTCCACATGGGTATACTAATCAAAATCAGCAACAGACTTATCCCCCCCCCCCCCCTCAACAACAACATGGTGGGAGACAAGAAGATGGTTCTTCAGGCTTGAATCAATGATGCAATAAGTTATTGGGTTGACTGCAAAAATAAGTGAGAGAGTAGATGCACACGAGTCAGCTATTAAAAATATTGAAGTGCAAATGGGCCAGATCTCAATGTCGTTGAATAATCGTCCTCTTGGGACATTGCCTGAAGACACTCAGGTAAATCCTAAGGATCAGGGTCCAAAGCAGCTGATGGCAGTAAGTCTTCGCAATGGTAGGGACTTAGACTTGGAGCAAGCTAGAGCTCGAGAAAGCAGACAAGCTGAAGCACAGGTACCAATGCCGATTGAAGTTGATAAATCAACTAACCTGACTGAGGTGACAGTGCAACAGACTGAAGGAGAACCCAGCATGCAGAATGAGGCTGAGAAAGAAGTTGAGAAAACCAAGGATGGTGGATGACAAAGAAAAATCCCACATCACTGGGAAGAGGATACCTCAAGCACTATTCCCACAAAGGCTGGCCAAGTACCAGAAGGATGAGCAGTATAAAAAGTTCTTGGACATGTTGAAACAGATACAAGTAAACATTCCTTTGATTGATGCTCTGAAGGAAATGCCTGGCTATGCGAAAATGATGAAGGGCTTGATGTCCCGAAAATTCGATTTCCAAGACTTGGCTACTGTGACCCTCACTCAGACATGCAGTGCCGTTGTGACAAGACCTATTGCTGAGAAGTTATCTGATCCAGGGAGTTTCACAATTCCCTGCACCATTGGCAATTTTGTTTTTGCCAAAGCCCTTTGTGATTTGGGGGCCATTATTAATCTTATACCCCTAGCCATTTACAAGAAATTGAGGATTGGTAGAGCCAAACCGACTTCTATGTTATTGCAGTTGGCTGACAGGACGGTAAAGAGACCATCGGGCATTCTGGATGATGTATTGGTGCAAGTGGGAAGGCCATTCTTGGCCACATGAAGAGCCCTCATTGATTGTGAAACTGGGGAGCTCAAGATGACGCTAAACGACGAAGAAATCATATTCAATGTGCAGAAATCCATGAGGCGACTGAGTGAATCGCCAATTATTCTCTCATTGATGCTGTTGATGTGATAGTGGAGGAAGATGATGCGTCCTTAACTGTTGAGGACCCCCTTGCTGCATGTTTGATGAATTTGGGTGAGGTAAATGGGGAAGAATTGGCTGAATGAGTGTTAGCACTTGAAGGAAAAGGGGTCTGGCCGAGGTCACTCGAATTTGAGCCATTACACTTAGAAAAGAGAGAGACTCCGCCAGCCAATCCATCTGTTGAAGAGCCACCCAAGCTGGAGTTGAGGCCACTGCCAGCCCATCTTAGATACGCGTTTCTTGCACCTAATTCTACTTAACCTGTTATTATCTCATCCAATTTGCTAGATGTGAGTGCAAAACAACTCTTACAGGTACTCACTGAGTGAAAGACTTCCATTGGGTGGACCATGGCATACATAAAAGGGATCAGCCCGGCATACTGTATGCATAAAATTCTCCTGGAATATGGGCACAAACCTTCTAGGGAACACCAAAGGCAGTTGAACCCAAACATGAAGGAAGTGGTGAAGAAAGAAATTATCAAGTGGTTAGATGCGGGAATCATCTTCCCCATCTCTGACAGCAACTGGGTTAGCCCAGTTCAATGTGTTCCAAAAACGGGTGGCATGACGGTTGTGAAGAATGACAATAATGAGTTGATATCGACAAGAACCGCCACTGGCTGGAGAATTTGCATGGATTACAGAATGTTAAATCTTGCCACCCGGAAAGATCACTTCCCACTTCCCTTCATCGATCAAATGCTCGACAGACTAGCAGGGAGGTCTCACTTTTGTTTCCTAGATGGGTACTCGGGTACAACCAAATTTCCATTGCCCCGGAAGACAGGGAAAAGACCTCCTTCACTTATCCCTATGGGATATTTGCCTTCGGAAGGATGCCCTTCGGCTTATGCAATGCACCTGCCACATTTCAAAGGCGCATGATGGCCATATTCACTGACATGGTCGAGGATATCATGGAGGTGTTCATGGATGATTTCTCAATGGTGGGAAATTCATTCGTTGAGTTCCTAGCAAATCTGACCAGAGTGCTGAAGCGGTGTATTGAGACAAACCTTGTGCTTAATTGGGAGAAGTGCCACTTCATGGTACAAGAGGGGATTGTCTTGGGCACTTGGTTTCGAGCAAAGGAATTGAGGTGGATCGCGCCAAAGTAGATGTGATTGCAAAGCTTCCACCGCCCACATCGGTTAAAGCTATAAGGAGTTTCCTTGGGCATGCCGGGTTCTACCGGCGATTCATCAAGGATTTCTCCAAAATAGCCAACCCTCTATGTAAGTTGCTTGAAAAAGACAACCCCTTTGTGTTTTCTAATGATTGCAGGGTGGCTTTTGAGGAGTTGAAAAAGAGGCTAGTCACGAACCCGATAATTGTTTCCCCCGACTAGGAGCAATCGTTTGAGCTCATGTGCGATGCCAGTGACTACGCAGTGGGAGCCGTGTTAGGACAGAGAAAGGATAAGATAATTCACCCAATCTACTACGCAAGTAGTACATTGACTGGAGCTCAGCTGAACTACACGGTGACCGAAAAAGAGATGCTGGCGGTAGTGTTCGCCTTTGACAAATTCAGATCATACTTGATCGGGTCGAAGGTTATCGTGTACAATGATCATGCTGCCATTAGACATTTGAGCGAGAAGAAAGAATCAAAGCCGCGCCTAATTCGTTGGGTGCTATTGTTGCTGCTGCAAGAATTAGATTAAGAGATTCGTGACCGCACGACCACGGAGAACCAAGTTGCAGATCATCTGCGCGACTTGAAGGTGCTGAAAATGCAGTTGAAGCAGAGGATATTCTGGAAACCTTTCCAGACGAGCAGCTACTCTCCACGAGCATGGAAGATGTGCCATGGTATGCAGACATTGCAAACTACCTGGCAAGTGGTATTGAACCCTATGAACTCTCATCTGTCCAAAAGAAAAGGTTTTATCGTGATTTCCGCAATTATTATTGGGATGAACCTCACTTGTTTAGAATTTGTATTGATAATATGATCTGGAGGTGCGTCCCCGAGATAGAGCATTTTTCTGTTTTGCAGGCTTGTCACGCTTCCATGTATGGAGGGCATTTTGGAGGAGTTCGAACAGTTGCCAAAGTTCTAGAGGCCGGATTCTACTGGCTAACTGTGTTCAAAGATGCTCACCAATGGGTGAAGGGCTGTAATGAGTGACAAAGGACGGGGAACATATCCCGTTGTCATGAGATGCCGCTGAACCCGATATAAGAAGTGAAGGTGTTTGATGTTTGGGGGGTTGACTTCATGGATCCCTTTGTCATCTCATATGGCAATAAATACATACTTGTTGTTGTAGACTATGTGTCCAAATAGGTAGAAGTTGCAGCTCTTCCCACCAATGATGCAAGAGTGGTGGTGGGGTTCTTGAAGAAAAACATATTCACCTGTTTTGGAATTCCAAGAGCTATCATTAGTGATGGAGGCCCCCACTTCTTCAATCATGTCTTCGAAAAGCTATTAGCTAAGTATGATGTGCGCCATAAGGTGGCTACCTCTTATCACCCTCAGAGGAGTGGGCAGGTTGAGGTATCAAATCGAGAAATCAAGAGTGTGTTGACGAAAACGGTAAACGCCACAAGAACTAATTGGGCGAAAAATCTTGATGATGCACTCTGGGCCTACAGGACTGCATTCAAAATGCCAATTGGTATGTCACCATATAAGTTGGTGTTCGAAAAGGACTGTCACCTACCGATAGAACTGGAACATCGACCCTGGGGGGCACTGAAACAGTTGAACATGGATCTTGATGCTGCGGACACAAGTCGAGTCACTGAGCTGCATGCGTTGGAGGAATTCAGGTTTTGGCATTTGAAAGCACGAGGTTGTATAAAGAAAGAAAGAAAAGGTTACATGACAAGAACATTGTGGACCGCAACTTCAAACCCGGAGATAAGGTATTGCTCTATAACTCAAGATTGAGATTATTTTCGGGTAAGCTCAAGTCCCGATGGTATGGACCATTTCGAGTGGTCGAAGTGTTCCCCTATGGTGCTGTAGAGATTGCTTATGAATATGGGTCCAACGCCTTCAAAGTTAATGGGCAGAGATTAAAACCGTATGTGGGGATGGACGAGAACAAGGAAATGTCTGTGGTACATCTTGGTGAACCTCAGAGGTTGAGTGAGCCTTAAATGCGCTCATTTTGCGTCGTGTCGCGATGTTAAATCAGGCGATTCATGGGAGGCAACCCATTGACTTGTTGTAATTATCGTGCCACGACATTAACTAAGGTGCTGATTGGGAGGCAACCCAATATATATTGTTTATAGTGAAAGTACTAACCATGCAGGTGTGCGCAGGAAAGAGTGGACATAATCCACCCAAGGAATAAGTAAGAAAAGAACGAAGTGTGCTGAGGCCTGGGGTAGCGCGACCGTGCTAGTGTTAGCGCTAGTGGTCGCGCTAATCCACTTATATTCTGCCTCCGGTACTCACAACTAGCGCGACCACGTAGTGCTAGCGCTAGTGGTATCGCTAATCCACTTATGTTCTGCCTTCGGTCCTCGCAACTAGCGCGACTGTGCTAGTGGTCGCGCTAGTAGACTTTTGTTCTGCCTCGTGACCACTGAACTAGCGCACTCGCGCTATGCTCGAACTAGTTTCGTCTCGACGCCAGGTAAGTGATTTTTATTTTTTCTTTTTTATTTTCTTTTTTAACCCAACCACATAAATTAACCTAACCCCTACCCCCCACGACAGACCACTCCCACCCACGACCCTACCTCTCTTTCTGTCGTTACAATTCTCCCTCCCCTAAAACCCTTCTTCTTCTTCTACTCTTCTTCTCCTTCTCCTTACCCTAAACAAAGAATCTCTGCACTTCTTCTTCTTTCTCCTCAAATACAAAGCACTCACAAGTCCAAGTCTTACTCAACCCAACTCCCCATCTCTCAATCTCTCACCCCACATGTATGTATCTTCTCCTTTAGTTTTTCTTTTAATTTTGTAGTTTTTCTTTTTTTCCTTTGTAAAAAACAATTGTAGCTTTTTCTTCTTATTTAGTAGAGATACTTGGTAGTGGTTTCTTTGTACTGGTGGTTGATAATATGTGGAGTGTGGTATATTGTGATTGCGTTGGGTGAAGTCTGGGTTATATCGATGGTAATTGGAATCCTAAATTGAGTAATTAGGGGCTCCGGTGAATAATGACCACCATATGTTTGTGAAAATGCCCCAGTGAATGGAATTAATGTGCCCAATTTTAAGGTGAAGTCTGAGTAACCTCATTTGGGTCACCATGTTGTGCTGATCTAATAACGTGCTTTTTGTAGGTACAATGGGCCCCCGCAAGCGTCAAGCCACAGGCTCCTCAGGCTGACAAGCAGGGTCTTCCACCGGAATGCCACGAAAATCCGTTGACACTCGGCCTTTCGACAGTAATAAATTTGTATCTACAAAGGCACATGACAGGTTTGCGGAAAAAGAATCTAAGTCACCAATACCTGAACGGGGCGTGGATACCCTAGCCAACCAGCAGAACTGTACCAAGATGCATGATGAGTTGATGAGGCATCATTTGGACGTCTTCTTTGAGGAGCCTGATGAGGCCAATGAAATGATCGTCATGGAATTTTATGCCAACGCCCTAGAGCACAAAAACTATGTTGTCACAGTGAGGAGATGAGGTGGTACAAATACGGGAACAAGTTCCACTCATCAGCCCTCAAGTTTGAGGAAAAATGTTGGTTGTACCTCATCAACAACAGACTCCTGCCGTCCGACAACACCTCAGAGGTGAACATTCCTCGAGGGTGTTTAATTTGGTGTTTCATGACGGGTAGCGAATTTGATGTGGCCCAGGTCATTCACGAGGAGATATTCGAACACAACAAGATTCAAAGGTATGAATTTTTCTACCCATCTCTCGTCACTCGATTGTGTCTAGAGGCTAGGGTGCCAGGAAATCTTGCAGTGGATGGCAGAGTGCCACCGATTTACCCCTTCCGAGCTGATAGAGTTACAACGGGAAAGGATGCGGGTGGTGGTGGATGATGATGAGGAGGAGGAGGACCTACAACAGGAGGAGGAAGAGCACGAGCACATGGAGGAAGAGCAGCCCGCTCAGGTGCAAACTGCGGATGTTGGAGGCCCGTCTAGGGCCACTCGGGGACAGAGACTAGATCACCTGAAGAAGGATGTGGCCGGGTTGAGGACCTCAGTGACTGAACTGGGGACAAGTGTTGATGCAATGGCTGCTCAACAAGCCAAATCAGAGAATAAGATTATGGGCTGGTTGCGTGCCCTGGGTCGTGCTTGTAGCGTGGACCCAGGAACTGTCTCCGACCAAGACTGAGCTGTCAGGGAAGTCCCCTTACCTCTCTCTGTTATTTTTATTGTCCATGAGGACATGTCCTCATTATAAGTGTGGGGTGGGGGAAGGATTCCCTATTTATGTATGTTGTACAATTGTTAGTTATTTTCTTTAATTATTTTTGTGATTTAGCATAATTGTAGTTGTTTTTCATTCCATTCTTTTGAGTTTGCTTTTGTTTTTATGTTAGTGATTGTAAATAATGTATAATTAATTAAGTCGTCTTGGCCCGACGACGGATCCCTTCGATGGGGTTCTTGAGAGTCTAAGTCGACCATCAAAAACAAAAAAGATTTTTTATTTTCTTTTTAGGTAGTGTAGAAAGTCCCCCTTGGTTTTTCTTTTGACAGCGGTTCTTTTCCAAGGGTTTAGCTTGAACCGGGTATAGTTAGTTTTTTATTTTATTTATTTCTTTAGTTGTTAGGTTTATTTTGGGCAAGGATCTGAATTGAGAAAAGCACCCTTGAGCGTGTTACACCCGAACACAAAAGACCCTAAAGTGTGACACTTAGGCTCATTTGTTGACTCTTGCAGAATGCCTTAATCTTGTATGTTGTAACTAACCTAAATGCTCAGTGGAGTGTCTTGATGAACCAATCTGGAGTGAATCATGTGCCATATGTGTGTGCGTTATTTTGTATGATATTCTGTGTCCACACTCGATGCCTAGAACTTGCCCTGTGTGTTTGCAAAGCGAAATAGAAGTTCGTTCAGTCTTAGAAGTGATATAGGCATTTCTTCGTTAAGCCAGCTATAAAATTATATCCACCTGATTGTGATTTGACCATAGTTAACCCCTTTGAGCTTATAAGCCAGTTTTGTTGGCAACCACATTACAAACCTTACCCAATAGTTTGAATGGCCTGTCTGTTTGAACACTTTACCTCCCATGAGTACTTGAATTGTAGAGAACACGTAAAAGTCAAAGTGTGGGGTGGTGGTTTGGTTTTTGAGTGGAATCAACGAAATAGAAAGAATGGTGCAAAGCATAAAAGAATGAACACCAATAGGGAAAAAAACAAAAAATAAAGAAAAAAGGACAATAAATAAATGCAGTCCTTGATGAGTGGTGAATTGATAAAAATTTCACCTTTTGGGGTAATCTAAAGAGAGCGGTGGAAATTCTGGCCCGGCATAAGAATGGTCTGAAAGTTAACGTAATTGTATTAAAAGTGCTTAGGGAGGTTAGTCACTATATCTAAATATATCCTACCCGTCCCTTAGCCTACATTACGACCAAATGAAGACCTAATTGATCTTAGACTGAATGGACTCGATTAGTAGAGTATTACACTACGGGCAGGCCTATGGTGCATCTTTGTGGCATATGAATGTTCTTTCCGAGAGTGAGTGAATTCTTTCTATCTGAGTTTCTATTTGTTCTTAATATTATTCTTGTGGAACTACTCTCGTGTGTGTGATGTGAGGGCATTTGATTCGCAACGGAAAGATAAGTCTTGACCTCTTTGTAGAGTACTTTGAGGAGGTAGAAATATTGCATGGCATGTAGGAGTCGACCCTTGAGGCATAGATGTTACATTACTAGGTATAACTCATGCAATATGTTCGTGGTGTGACACATTAGGGAAAATGCTTGATGAAAGGACCTTTGTAGCGTATAGTGGATTTCTCGAGGACTAGCAATGATTTAAGTGTGGGGTGTTGATAACAGGCTAAATTCACGTAGTTAGTGTAGGTTTTCACTCCAACTTAATGATGCTTCACTATCTTAGGGATGTTAAATGATGTTGAAATAGCTCTAATTGTTGATTTTATCTTTCGCAGGAAAAAATGCACTTATGAGGACCTAAGATGGTGGTTTGAGCTAAATTAAGAAGAAAAGCCCATTGGAGTAGTTGGTGTATGAAAAGGAGGAAGAAATTCGCTGGGACATAATTAAAGTCAACTAGCGCGGTCTTAGTGCGAGCACTAGCGCGGTCTTAGTGCGAGCACTAGCGCGACCGCGCTAGTCTAGTTATTGGGACAGTGCATCAGCGCGGGCACTAGCGCCAACATTAGAGCGACCGTGCTACCCAGTGATCGCCCAGGAAGAACAAAACCTCATTAGCGCGCCCAGTAGCGCGATGACTAGCGCATGCGTGCTAGTCCTGTCGAACGTGTTATTTCTCAAGGGAAATTTTGCAAGTTTGGGTCCATTCCACCAAAAGCGCGCTAATTATTCAGCGGGCAAAGACTATCATCTCCTGCTACCCGATTACTCTCTTTAAGTTATATTACCTAAAGCGCTCTAATCAATTCTAACTCGTGTCCTATGCGTGCACTGCCCGTCTCTTACCTATAGTCCTGGAGGCATTGGGACCTCTATTTTGGATGGTTCTAGACTCAATTTAGGTTGCTCAAAATTGCAAAACTAGACGACATACAAAATAAGTTGGACTTCTATACAAGAGCAGATAAAGGCTCAATTTAGCCTCCACACATTAGGCAACAAATGCACACAAATAGATTGGCGTATTGACAATTTTAACAGTTAAGGTTGTTTGATCCTATAGACTTGATTTCTACGTGATTCTGGATTTTATGCTGACAGTTTGTGCAACATAATTTCTAAGTGACTATGTAATTGCCTACCGATTTCAATTAAAGCGTTTAAACCTATAGGCATATCATCTACGTGACTTATTTAGTAGTTGATAGTGATAACAACAAATTGTTCAGAATTATTTAGTTACACCTATTGGCATGCTTTCTAGTGACATTTAGCAAGACACTGCGTGAGTTCCAGTTTTAACACTTGGCATAAGTGATAGTTATCCCTATAGGCATGAATTTTACTTTTTGTGATTGAAACTGCTTATTAATTCCTAGAGATATGCGTATTAACTAAGCGAGTGTGACAGTTAAATAAAAACCTATAAACATGATTTCTAAAGAAACAGATCTGAGTATGCTATAAGTTGAACTTATTGTATTTCCTATAGGCATGGTATCTAATCATGTAATGGCAAACATAAACACTTAGACAAGTTTCAGCAGAATATTTCTGGGCGTGTAAGACCTATAGGCAAGTTATCTAACAATAATAGTGAATACCTGGAGACATGTTATCTAACACAAAATAGTAGAGAGAGACCTATAGGCATGTTATCTAACATATAATAGCAGAAAGACCTATAGGCATGTTATCTACCCTTTTCACACAGAATATCAAATAAGCCCATTTCCCAATTTTATTATTGCCCCCAATTGTATTTACAAATAATTATTACAGACCAGAATTGAATAAATAAATTACAGAGTATATAGACTATAGGAAGCCTGCAGCAGGCCCAAATACATCTTGATAGGTAAGGCCCTTCAATCCACAATATCTCAAAAAGAGAGTATCCAACAATGATTGATTCACCTTTGTTTCATAGATAAGCATACCAAGCCCAATCCTCTAGTGCGTCAGAGTTCCCAAGGGTTTCACGAACCCGGGGCAGTGCTCACACTAGAGTAGATCAGAACCAATTCAAGGAAAACTATCGACCAAATCCTGGTGTGTCAGAGTTCACGAGGGTCTCATATGAACCCTGAGTGGTGCTCACACCAGGAAGGCCAAGGACAATACTTAGATTACTTTGGCTTTCGGCCAGCAAGAATTAGGATTCAGAAGATTGCAGGGCAGGAATGGGAATCATACCTAGGGATGGAATCACACAAAGAACATAGACAAACACTTTGAAACTAAGCAGACTTGAGACCAATAAGTTTGAAAATTAACAAGCTGATAAGGACCAATTTCTAAACATGTTTCACAAAGGCAGTAGGGAATTCAAATCATAGAAAGGGAGTTCACTGATCAATTAATGAGTCAAGAAGCACATTAGTTATTAGCTAGAACTAATAAAGAGGTTATAGCATGGAGAATACAGAATCTTGATGACAGATTTAACAACTAAAGCATGCATAGTGAACTAGTTTGAAAGGTATCGAAGCATTCTCAATATTAAAAGACAGTCTTGAGAAATACACGATTAAAAAAGTTTTACCAATTAAATACGTCTAAACACATACATCAATGAGTCTAATAACAGTAACATATTGAACGATTGGCACAATAGAGAAGTTTCAATAACTTACTAGTTCGGATGAAACAGAAAGAATCTTAGCAATGCAACAATGATCATCAGCAGCAAGCAATAGAAGATTTCTGGCCTTGGCTTCCAGCCGGCCAGGAATCAAAGCAGGATAGAATAACAGTATACAGTATATAGTTTTAGTAGTGAGAAAATACTCGAGTTCCAAGTCTGTCTAAAAGGGAAAGGAGGAGGGTTTAAATAGCACTAGACTAGAGCACATAAACATGGTAATAATCAATCAAGGAAAGCACCTAAAAATTAATCAAGGAAAGAAAACTCAGAACATTATTTAAGGTAAGCCAGAAGTAACAAGTACATAGATGCGTGAAACAGAGATTTTCACACAGTAATTAGGGAATCAAACAGATCTGGGAAATCAAAGACTCCTAGGTTTAGGGTAAGTGAAATTGGTCAAAAATTAACGACAAGAGTCATGAAACAGATAGATAGAATTATTGAAAATAAAATAAAGAATCGAAAACCCTAATTTTTAGGGTAAAAAATTAGTCAGAAATATCTACGAAAAATCATAATAGAGATGCACATAGATAGATATACGAAAATATTAAAGAAAAATGTTTAACAGAAGTAAAGAACCATAACAGATCCGAAAAGATCTAAACCCTAATTTTAGGGCAAGTAAAATTAGTCAGAAATATCAACAAAAATCACAGCAAAAATGCATATAGATAGATATACGAAAGCATTAAATAAAAATATTTAACAGAAAATAGAAAAACTATAATAGATCTAAAAATATCTGGACCCTAGTTTTAGGGTAAATGAAGAATCGAACAAAATCTCTAAGATTCATACCATAATGAGACGAAAAATGAACATAGATGAGAAAGAAGTGAAGGTTTGAACCAAATTTGGTCCAGAATGAAGAAAATCAGCTTGCCATGTTAGGCAAGCAATTATGTTATGCCATAAACGAGTATCCAATAGCAGTAAAGGATTGATAAGGTAAGAAAATCCTCGATTGATTCCATATCTGGTTGGAATCGAAGGGGATTAGGGGTGGCGGCGCTAGAGTTTCAGAAGAGGAGAAGAAGAGAGAGTTTGAAGGCGGCGAGGTTTAGGGAAATGAGGGATTAGGGTTAGGGTAGTTTAATAAAAAAGGGACGGGTGAACGGGAGCCGTTGATCTTTATCAACGGCCAGGATTGAAAAAGGGGTTTGGGTCGGGTATGAAAATGGGTTATCGGTTGGGTATTGGGTTAGGGGTCGTTTGGTTTGGGCTGGGCTGGTATATTTCAAGTAATTGGGCTGGGGTTGGTCCGAAAAAATGCTTAAAATGGGCTGTTATTTAAATAGCCAATTTTAATTAATAAATAATTTGTAAAAAAAAATAATAAATAAATAATAAAAATATCATTTATGCATAAAACAAGTAAAAATAGTTTTAATACTATAAAAGTATAAAAGGATTATTTTGGCATAATTAAAGTAATTATAAGTACATATAGGCTATTATTACAAATGTGCAATTTTGGCCTTAAAAAATGCAAATGCAATTATGCCAAGTTGTTAAAAATATTTAAAACAAAATATGGGTATAAATGGTAAAATTAGATGATAAAAATCATTGTAAAATAATTTGTGATGCAATTAATGAGTACTTATATAATATAACGTAGGGATAAATTGATTTAAAACCCCTTAAAATTATAGAAAATTATGAAAAAATGATTGTATATGTCTATAAATTAAGTGATGATGCATATGTACTATTTTGAAAGTATATATGTATATTTATAAAATATGAGGAAAATATTGGGTATCAACACTCAGTCAGTGTGATCTGTTCCAGCTCTTCGACCGTCAACTTAGTGGCGTCAGAATCATTGGGGATTATGAAAGATCGAGGGAACCCATCGTCATCGTCCTCGTCAGTCCCCTGCTTCTACGATTGGGTCGAGGCCGGTGTTTGTGGCTGCTATTTGGCCTCATGTTTTCCCTTTAAATCCGATCCTTTTGAAGAGAGTGCCGATATTGTTATCACTTTTTCGACTGCAAACATTTCTTTGGAGGCGAGTTGTTCCCGATATACTGTTTTGACTCCATCTGGTGTCGGAAACTTTAGAACCTGGTGAATGGTCGAGGGTACTGCCCTCATGTTATGGATCCATGTCCTTCCGAACATGGCGTTATACCTCATGTCACCCTCGATTACATGGAACTTTGTTTCTTGGATGGTCCCGGCCACGTTCAGTGGAAAAGTTATTTCGCTTTTGGTGGTTTCGCATGCCATGTTAAAGCCGTTAAGTACTCAGGCCGCGGACACGACTTGATCCTGTGGGCCGAGCTGTTCACGACCCTCGATTGAATAATGTTGGTCGAGCTACATGGATCAATTAAAACATGTTTAAATTGAGTTTTAGTCATAAGTGTGAGCACGTGATTTTCACCTACTATATGATCCTACAAAAATTCAATAATTTAATTAGTTTTATGATTTTTATTGAATTTAGGTGCTATTGGTGATTTAATTTTGCATTTATAACCATAATTTAGCTTTTAATGTTTATAAATAATTTAAGGTTGCATAACCTCAATCATTTGGAAAATTACAAATTTATTCTTCAAAATTGCAAGCGTTAATTCATAATTTCACCTTTTAATCCGCCATCAATCAATTTTCCCTTTAAATTAGATAAAAATGAGAATTAGAGTTAATTAGCATATTATTTGTAACTAATTGAAGTAAATAACAACAAAAATGTCGATTATTGGATACAATGTAGTTTTACTAATTAATTACTTAATTTTATCGTTTTCCCCAAACAAAACTGTGAAATTTATTCTTTAAATGATATAAGTGTTAAATAAAATGGTGTCACTTTAAATCAATTCAATAATTAATTTATAACAAGACAAATAATAATAATAATAATAATAATAATAATAATAATAATAATAATAATAATAATAATCAAAATTAGTTGTTACATTTTAATTTTAATTAGAATTAGCATTAATTAAACTAAGTAATGTTAATTAAGCCTAAGATGTTAAAATCGGACCTAGGCTAATGTGCCCAGGCCCAAAATTGAGTCTCTATAAGCACCCATTACACCCAGCCCAATAACCCCTACCCGGCCTGCCCCAGCCTCATCACCAAACGACCCCGTTTTGATCATAACAAATCCCAGCCGTTGATCTCGTTTGATCTAACGGCTGGGAACTCCCCACCCCCTAGGTATATAACTGTTCCAAGAACCCCCTCCTACCCCTATTAACCAAAATTTTAACACCCCTCCCCACTCATTTCTATCTTCTCCCTCTCAACCCACTAGGCTCCGCCTGGAGCCGCCACTGGACCACCCTAGCCCCACCCTTCCTCCGCCGTGCTCCCCCGGCCGGAAATCGCCTCCGGCGGTGGAGCTTCTCCAATCAACCCCAAAATTATACCAAATAATCCCCATGGTCTCCTCAACCCCATCCCAACGTTGATTTCCCCAAATAATCATCTGTTTGCGAGTAAATCCGGATCTGAGAAACTGTCGAAACCCTAAAGTTTGTTGAAGATGATCCCAAGCGACTCTGTGACTCAAACTCACATGAGTCGATGGCTCTTGACAATAGTCGTCGATTCATGCAAGTAAGAGTCACTTTTGGAGGTCGTCGGAGTCCGGCCAAACTCCGGCAAGTCACAGAAAATTGTCCAAATCCTCAAAATGGTATCCCTATCCCCTTCCTGTTTCTTCTTTCTTTTTACTCATTAAAATTATGTACAAGACTATATTTGAACGCCACTGTCTCCCTTGTATGCATGTCACCGTTAGTCTAGGTTTTTTGTCCCCTGTTACTGTTTCTTTTACTTGTTCTCCTAATTAGTTTTAAACCATGTTTTAAGTTTATCATGTTTAGTTCAATTCAGCTTGTCGATTAATGACTAGGGTTCTTCGGTAATCATGCCTTTTAGTATATGTTAACTGTTTAGTATGAATCAATCAGTACAGGTTAATTAGTTTTTTAATAGAGTCACTTTAGGTTTCAGATTTGCTCATTGTTTCTGCCCATAATGTGACTACTGTTCTGAAAATTACTTCCTCTTCTACTTGGATGTGTTAATCATTAAGATAGTCAATCAATCAATTAGGTACTTATTAATTGGGTAATTAGGAGATAATTATACTCGATTAACTAAATATGCCTTTGAAACTAAGATAACTAATAGTTTAATTAGAAACTAACTCTAAGAACCTAATTAACTAGTTAAGCTAATTATCTAACCTAACTTCCTAAAAGGAGACTAGACTTCTAATTTCATATAACTTACTAAGTTAGAATTAGCCAACACCTAATCAACCTCTTAAACCAGCCTAAAATCAGTAAGGATTAAGCCCCTTAATTAATCAAGTCTAACAACTTAGTTATTCCTATTAATTAAGCTCGGACAACTAGTTAGGATCAATTGTACAAATGAGTTAACTAGGTTTCACTTAGTTTCACATTTAAATAATTCCAACTCCTTCAACCTAGAATTTAACTTAGGTAACCTCTTAAGTAATTAACTGAAAATCTGTCCAGGATAATTAGTTTAAGATTAATTAACTAAAACAAATTAGTTAACCTGGGCTTAATAATTAGTTAAGTTTCTGATTTTAGGTAATCAAGTTGAATTAACTTAACTAAATCAGTTAGCTTAAGTTAAGGAATTAAATTGATTGACCTACATTAATTAACAAGCTAAACCTAGTTAACTAATAGGAACTTAATCAATTAACCCTTAACTAACTAACTTAACTCTAGTTAAGAATAACTCATGGTTAACTAAAGAACATAACTAAGGTTAACTAACCAAAGTTTAATAATAACCCAAGAACATTCTAGATTGGTAAAATCAGATGTTTTAAGGGTAAATATGTCATTCTTTACAAGCTGAAACTTCTAGAATAAGGGGCAGCTGTCCCAAAGGATAAGGGTGACAGCTGCCCTAGTACTATTCCAGCTCTTGGATGAGGAATATGCCAAAGCATATCCCATCCTTGAGCTCCCTATAAATAGACTCTCTTTTTACATATTATGGACCTTTTTTTGACGGCTGAAAATCTGGACACACACACACAAAAGCGATAGCAGCTTCTGCTAAAAACAAATTTAAAAATATCCGTAGAAAAACAAAAAGAGAAAATCTGTCTACTTATTTTGAACAAAAAAATCCATCAGTGTATCATTTTGATTCTCAGCTTCTTGTTCTTCCTTGATATCCTAATTCTGAGAGCTTTAAGTACTTATACTCGAAGTTCCTGGTTTGATTTCTTGCTGGGGCTGTTCAGTTCTGATTTGTTGCTGATCTGCTTTTGTTGCTGCTGAATCTTTCTCCTCTTAGTTATTTTTTACTGCCTGCCTGACCTTTATTTGGTCAGGATCCTTGTTTTTTACTCTTAAGAAAGGTATGTATTAACTCTTATTATCCTCAATGAAATACTGGATTGGAATTCTCTTCTTCTACTCGCTGCTTAAACTAGCTTTTCTTGATAAATGAGGTTGTTTCCTCTGCTGTATGTAAATGTGATTTTATAGATGCTTGTTAGCATGATAATGAACCTGTGAGTGTGATAAATACTGTTTTGATATTGGTATTTCGTGGTTGGTATATGTTGTTTAATGAATGTGTAGTTAATATTCATAGTCCTAAATGGTAGAACAAGCTGCACTAGGATGATTGAATCTGGCCTTTTCTTTGGTCAGATTGTTTTCCTTAAATGTGCAAAAGTATGCTTTTTTTATTAAGCCTCCTTGATTAATGAAGGGATTCAACAAACAAGACCCTAAATAGCTTAGTATTAGCACTAGGGTAGATGAGTTTGACTTGTTGATAGTCAAATTTACCACATAGTAGTGCACAAACATTAGTATGGCTGACTGAAGTTTACCCTTCAAAAAGGGTATAAAGCATGTAGTTAAGAAGGGTATTAGGGTGAGGAATTTGAACCCTTGAATGGTCAAATTCATCCCCTAAAATGCCTAAATAATTAAAGTATCATATAGTTTAGAATTATGTTGATATTAGCATTAAGGTAGATGAATTTGATTCTTTGATAGTCAAATTCGTCCCATAACAGTGCATAAGCAGTTATTTAACTTGCTGAAATTGTCCTTTCAAAGGATGTAAAGTGGGTAATTAGGAAGAGCCTTAAGGATGGGAATCCGAACCCAAAAAATGGTCGGATTTACTCCTTAAAGTGCCTAGATGGGTCAAAGTATTTGTATGGTTACTTATCGAAATCTGGTTGCTCATTTATGTGTGATTATAACCGTAGAACTATCTCTTAAATGCTTCTGTGATTAATTCTATGTCCATGAAGTCATAGTAAGGTCATTAGATAGCACTAAAGGGTAGTGAAACCGACCCCTTAATGGTCAAATTCACCCAATAAAATGCTTAAATATTGGTCGTCAGACTTTATATAATTGGATGTCACTATAGGGACAGCATTTAAAGGGTCGAATCTGATCTCTATAATGATCAGATTCAGTCTTTTTGAGGTGCACATGAGTTCTGCTCGGTGTAGTTTGGGACTAATGTTGAAGAATACAGATTTCAAAGCCTTTGAAGGCTGTTAGCTCGCACATGAGCATCAGCAGATTTTCGTGACTCTACTTTTCACTTCCAAAATGTATAGTACAAGATGAGATGTAATAGATTAAATTTTTATCAGTTGTAAATATGGGACTTGAACTCAAACTTATATTCAGTTTTAAATACTGCTTGATTCAGCTTTTAGTTAGAAATTATTGTAACTGTTGGGTATGATAAAAAAAACCTCTTTTATACGATTTCGATATGTATATACACTAGAAATGAATTTGTAGTGCAGATTACTTTTTCTATATAAAACTCTGATGAATTTGCTAGAGAAAATCTCTCTTTTTGTATTATCAAATGAATAGGTACAAAATTCTGTAATTCAAAGATGTTTTGTATGAGTTTGCATCACAATTAGCCTCTTGGTAAAAAATCTGTTAAATCTCTTAAAAGGTAGATTCATCAACTCTCAAAAGAAGGATTAAAACTTACCAACTTTCTGACCCATTTCCCTATTCCTATTTTTCTGAATTGGTAACTACAATAAATGTACAAATGTTGCCTAAAAGGGACTCGATACATATGAAGCTAAATAATATGAGTCTAAACAACTTGAAAACGGGCAGGAACTGTTTATGCAATATCCAAAATGTGTTCATTCAATCTTTTTTAAGTAACTTGTAATGCAGTGGACCTTCGTGTGAATTTTGTTTATGGAATTGTATAGCTTTATCTCCTTACGAAAAATAGCTAAGTTAAGATGGCCTAATGTGATAAGAACAGGGTTAAATGTGGCCGTAGCCCGTAATGTGTTGTCTTTTAGGCTAATGAAATTCATCCTTAGGTCATCCTCTAGGTAGAATGATACCTTTTAGTTTAAAATTTGGTAAAGAATTAAATATCGTCTCAAAATTACCATAACCTACACTCGGGAGTGGCAACTCATGCCCCCGACCCTCAATTCCAAACAATTAATGAAACGCATATAGCAACCACGGGTGCATTTCATGTGACGCGTTTGCCATGTTCTCAAAAACAACAAGTGTATGCCATTGTAACTTGTCCAAGATAAATCCATAAACGTCTTAATTGATCTTAAAACTAAAATGCTCCTTCAAATAGAAAACGTAAAGAATGATCGAATATTGCCTCAAATAGGCACTATAAAACCGTCATGACCAATAATTTTGACTACATAATCTACACTCGGGTTCGACAACTCATGTCCCCTACTTCAACTTAAAACTATATAAAAATCATGTGTTGCGATTACGGGTGCATTTCATGTGGCGTAATTGTAATACTTTCAAAAGCATAACAAGTGCACGTTCTCGTGACTTGTTTTCAAGATAAATCCATACTTATCAAAAGCGGCTAAATTTCAAAGGGTTTGAATATGCAATAGGCTAAAACACGTAAACAATTAGACAATTTAGGCTAAATATTAATAGTTAAGAGACCGTGCTAGAACCACGGAACTCGAGAATGCCTAACACCTTCTCCCGGGTTAACAGGATTCCTTACTCGGATTTCTGGTCGCAGATAATTGAAAACAGAGTCAAACTTCCTCGGTTTGGGATTTTCAAAACAAAACGGTGTCCCGTAGCATCGTCAAAAATTCGGGTGGCGACTCTGAAATTAATAATAAATCCCAAATCCGAATCATGTCACTTTAATTGGAAAAACTCCCTTATTACTCTTCATTAATCCGGGGTAGGGAAAAAGGAGGTGTCACAATAAGAACATATATTACCAGTGTGTCGTTGTAGGATTGTAAGATCCCCTCCGCATCACAAGGTCCATTCCGATACACAATCTTGTGTTCGCTTTTCCCTTGTGATCGACACCTTGGTGAATTTAAATATGGGTCCCTAAGGAACATCGACCCCTCCAACAATCATGTAGATTACGTGTTGCAACTCCTCTTTTGCATTCTGGCTGTTTGAATCTCTATTTCTGAAGTGGTTCTTAACCCGATCACTGAAGAATTCTCGAAAATTCCCCTCGTTGAACAATCAGGAAACCTCTTCCCTCTGATGTCTGCAATCTTCTGTTCTATGGTTGTGAGTGCCATGATACTTGCACATTTGATTAGGATTTTTCTGGGCCGAATCAGTCTGTATAGGTCGAAGCCTCCTAGTGTCATTGATGCGCCAGATGACTGATATGATAGTTGACGCATTAATGTTAAAGTTGTATTCCGCTAGTCGAGGTTCTTCTTTGGGCTCGACATTCCCGCCGAAACCACACTTACTCATGAGCCCTCGAGAGCTCTGACTTAGATCATTTCTTCTATCACCTCGAACAGGGTTGCGTCCAGGCCCGTTGCTTCTCCGATTTCCATTGTATGGATGGTAACGATATCTATTTGATCGTGGTTCCTGTTCAATATCCCTTTTAACTCTGTCTAAGGGCATGATAGTATAAACAGATCTGGAAGGAGTTCCCAACTAGTCGTCTTGAACCCTAACCTTTGACTGATACCGATTATGCACATCGGCCCAGGTGAAAACTGGGTATTCGATCAAGTTCTTCTTTAACTGGTGTGAGGCCACCGAGCTTCGTACGTTTAATCCTTGAGTGAAAGCCTGAACGGCCCAATCATCGGCAACCTGTGGTAGATCCATGTGTTCTATCTGGAACCGAGACACAAACTCTCTAAGCATCTCGTTATCTTTTTGCTTTACCTTGAAGAGGTCTGACTTCCTAGTCTCGGCCTTTATGGCTCCGACGTGCACTTTAACGAAGGAATCTGCGAGCATGGAAAAAGAAGCAATGGAGTTGGGTGGCAGATTATGGTACCATATCATTGTGATGACCCAAAAAGTCATCCTAAGTAAATTCAGCTAAATATGTGTTTCGAGGCTCCGAAAGCCTCCGTTAATCTCACCTCGATATGCGTGCACAGCCCGGGCGTGTAGCCGGGAAACTTCTATGCGAAAATCTGATGAAAATGGAATTTTATGATAATTAAATGAATAAAGTTGACTTTGGTCAACATTTTTGGTAAACGGACCCGGACCCGTGTTCTGACGGTCCCGGAGGGTCCGTAGGAAAATATGGGACTTGGGCGTATGCCTGGAATCGAATTCTGAGGTCCCAAGCCCGAGAAATGAATTTTTAAAGAAAATTATTTCTGAAAATAATAAAGGTTTTTGAAAATGAACGTTGATGTGAAAACCATGTTACCGGGCCCGTATTATGGTTCCGGAGCCCGGAATAGGTTTAATATATGTTACATGACTTATCTATGAAATTTGGTGTAAAACGGACTTGAAATGACGTGTTTCAGATAAAAATCGGAATAATTAAGCCTTATGAAGTTTTAAGAAATTTCTATGAGTTTTGAGGTTTAATTCCTTGTCTTTGATGATATCTTGATGATTTAAATGCTTGAACAAGTTCGTATGATAGTTTGGGAGTCGTTTGTGTTTTTGGTTTTGAGAGCCGAGGGCTCGAGTGAGTTCCGGGTAGCCAACGGGGTGTGAAAAAGGGAAAAAATTTGGTGTTTTTATTCGGTTTTCTGGTGTCAGGCATTTTACCCTATGCGAACGCACTCGAGGGACTGCGAACGCACAGGGTTATGAGAGCTGGGGGCCCTGGGTAGGAAATACACTATGCGAACGCACCACTTAGGATGCGAACGCGGAGGGCTGTGGGGTCAAAGTTGTGCGAACGCACTCTTGCAGGTGCGAATGCGGAGAATAGTTTAGGCGGGGCAGTGCGAACGCGGGCAGGGGGGGTGCATCCGCACTGGGTAAGGTAGGTCCTGGGATGGGGAGTGGTATTTGACCTGTGCAAACGCGGCTATTGGACCGCGAACGCATAGGTCTGTTTGGTCAAACCTGTGCGAACGCGGTCAATAGGCTGCGAACGCATAGAGTAATTCCTCTAGTGATTTTATTAAACTCCAAAATAGAATATTACACGGGATTTTCATATTTTCATCACTTTCTCCTTCCTCCAACCTCCATTGAAGACCCCCAAGCCAATTCTTCCTCCATAGCCTCTTGGGTAAGTGTTTCTAACATCGATTTCTTCCATTTTTCTTCCATAATCACTAGAATCTAGGCCTAAAATCCTAAAATCAAAGTAGAAATTAGGGGTTTTGGGTAGAGTTAGGTTTTTGGGAATTTTGGGTAATTCAACCCCAATTTGGGGTTGGATTTCAAAACAAATTATATATTCTAACTCGTGGGGGTATGGATGATCGGGTTTTGGTCCGAGCCTCGTGTTTGACCAAGCGGGCCCGGGGTTGAATTTTGGTATTATTGGAAGAATGCTAGGAATTGCATATCTAGGCTATGAGATTGTGTTATTGAGTCTTTATTGATATTATTGAATTAATTATGCCTATATATTGTTGTTTCGGAGTCAGATTATAAAGGAAAGGCGGTCTTAGAGGGTTGATTGCTATATTTTGGACCCGAGGTAAGTGTCTTGCCTAACTTTGGTGAGGAAATAGGTATTGTACGCTATGTGCTAAGTGTTTATCATGTTCAATGCATAGGTAAGGTGACGAGTACCTATGGATTGTGT
>MDKH01129648.1:0-30281 GCA_005239495.1 Nicotiana undulata | reverse complement strand
TCAAATACGCCGAACCGGCCTAAACTGCTCGGGATGGCATCAAACTTTGCAGATAAGTTATAATTGACACCACGGAACTATTCCCGGTCTCGGGATCTCACTCGGACCTCGGGAACATCACATCACTTTCCAAGCCACATTTCAATTTCTTTAAAACTTCAAAACCTCATTTTGATCCGAAACCACTCAATTCACGCCCGTTTTACACCAAATTTTACAAATAAGACAATTAATATATAATAAACCTGTTCCGGGCTCCGGAACCATAATACGGGCCCGGTAACACTGTTTTCACATAATTATTCACTTTCTTATTCCTTTATTATTTTCAGAAAACAATTTCTTTTAAAAATTCATTTCTCGGGCTTGGGACCTCGGAATTCGATTCCGAGCATATGCCCAAGTCCCATATTTTCCTACGGACCCTCCGGGACCGTCGAATCACGGGTCCGGGTCCGTTTACCAGAAATGTTGACCAAAGTCAACTATATTCATTCATTAATTATCAAAACTCATTTTTCATCAACTTTTCACATAATAGCTTCCCGGCTACACGCCCGGGCTGCGCACGCATAACGAGGTAAGACTAACGGAGGCTCTCGGAGCCTCGAAACACAAATAAGGCTTAAATTACATAAGATGACCTTTTGGGTCATCACACCTTTTTAAAGAAAAATCTCGCTCTCTTTGCCATAGCCGTGGGATTCTGTCACATGGTAATGAATCGTTTGAATTCTAAGACAGAAAATATAAAGATCCAAAATACTTTTTCAAAGAATTGATTCATCTCAAACGACTACTTCTTTCCTCTATAGTGCAAGTTTATTTTCTTTTTCTCCTCCTTTGAATCTCTGCAAAATAAAGCTATGCTATTATCCGCCCACGAAGCCCTAAACATTGCTCTCGGATCTGCCGTTTTTATCCTTCTACAATCGCGTTTAGATTTCTTAATTGTAGGCATCATGTTAATTTCTTCAAATTCTTATATGGATGCCTGCTATTAGAAAATCGTAATGCAGTCAGAGACGGATTTAGAATTTTCAAGAGTCATTGAAGTGATTTCTCTAATGACATCAAGTTAATTTGCAAACAAAGGCAAGGTTTGGAACTGCTTATGCAGCTAATGGAGAATTTTTAACAGAGTCAGATGACTTTATTTTTGTGGTATTCTTTTTTTATCTTACTTTGTTGAATAATACTCCGCCCGTCCCAATTTACGTGAACCTATTTTGGTTTCTTTTTGGTCCATTCCAAAAAGAATGATCACTTTTTAAATTTAGTAACAATTTAGCTTAAATTTATAATTCTACACTCAATGAGAAGCTTTTACAGCCACACTAATACTCTGGGCCCCTTTTAGACTTGTTTAGGACCACAAATTTCAAAAGTTTCATTTTTTCTTAAACTTCGTGCCCAGTCAAATAAGTTCACATAAATTTTAACGGAGGGAGTATTGATTTGGTGTCGTGCACTTGGGGTTTTAGGCCTTCATGCCCTTTTACAATGTTGAATTAAAAAAATATCTTTTTTAGATCTCTTGTGTGTAAAAGATAGATCTCTTATGTGTAAAGCAAATCTCTCATGTATTAAAAAGAGATGAGGTGATAAAACTAAATAAAAATTTGTAATGGGTCACAAAATCAATTGGTAGGATGCATTAGATAAAATAATGCATGTATTAGCTTTTGTATTGATAATAACCTTGTTTGGTAAACTTTTTGAACCTATACATTAGCTATGCAAGCATTAGTAATACACCCTATTTGGTATTATCCTTTGCATTAGAAACCATGGTAATAGCAATGCAATGGATTTTAATATATGCATTAGCTTAGTTAAAGACAAAATTGTCCTTCAAATTTTATGCTTGATTAAAATATACTATTATATTAATGTAAGTTTAAAATAATCCAAGAAAGTGGGAAATAAAGTTATATCCCTAGTAAATAAATAAATACTTAACAAATTTTCTTTTTTTTTATAAATAAATATTCAGCTTTATACTTACAATATAGGTAAACATGTCAAATAATTTTTTAAAACCTTTTCCATATAAAAATATTCCTCAATTATATGTTTATTTAAAAAAGATAAAGTGATGAACTGGTTATGAGGGTATTTTTGTAAACAAACAATTCTTTTAGAAATTATGCAATGCTTTAATACATCAAGCCTAACAATGGATAAGAAATATGTGAGCATAACTAATGTCAGCATAACTAATATAATGCAAGCATAACTGATACCAGTATTACTAATATACTATATTCAGCATTATTCTTATGCACTCTACCAAATTATTCTTATATTTAGTTGTTCACTCAAGCAGCTAACTACTACTTTACAAGGAGGTATCTATGCATACCATAATTCTTGATTAATATCCACTGTGATTCTGTTGGATCTACAAGGAGTTCAAGAAAATGAAGGACCTTGTATCTTTTTGATGAAATATGTGTATACGATGACCTTTCCAAATAATCAGATAAGTAAAAAATTCTTGCATATGAATGAACTTTGAAAAATTATAATTAATTATACTCATTGTGGTTGTCATTTGCTCTAGTCTTTCAAACATGGTTATTTGGCAAATTAAATTGGTCTTATTCTCTACTAACTACTATAGCGAAGAAGAAAGCATACACTACCATTTTTAACACGCCCTTTCTGCTGTTGATAAACATAATGTTACCATTTTCATACAAATGTTTGGAAGTGATCTTAAATGCCTGAGTGTTGGCAAAAGCACAAAACAATGCACTAAACGGGATACCAGACCAGCGCCCGCGTCAGCGGCGGATCCAGGATTTTAAGGTCATGGGTGCTCACTTTCTATTAATATAAAAGTGCTATCAATCACTTAATATAAACGCAAATTATTCGAACATGGCGATGAAAAATATTAATGAGAAAAATACGATTACTATTGTCATTGCCAAAAATAACTTCTAACCACGAGTCACGATAATAATGTTATCATTACAAAAATAAAAAAAGGACTTCCCTAGTCAAAACTCATAATTGTGCGGCGACTTTTCATATGTTGAAAACGCTGAATAACAGCGTCATTGCTGACACTTGCAAATATCTTACGCTCACATAGCAAACTAAACAACTATTTAAAAATTCATCATCAATACTATTACGAAGTTTATTTTTGATATAGTTCATGGATGAGAAAGCTCGTTCCACAGAAGCTATAGCAACAGGAAGAATGAGAGTCAACTTGATAAGCAAATAAACAAGTGTCCAAGTTTGATGCAGATCTTACTTAACCAACACTTTAGCAAGATCACTAATTCCCTTCAAGCCAAAGAACCTCTTGTCAACACCACAGGCATAAACTATAAAACTGTCAAGCTGACAACTGAGATCTCGAAGCTTGCTGCTATCAAACTCATTCGGATAATATTCAGCCAACCTCATTATTTTGTTCTTATCAAAATTACCAAATGAATTAACTGGATTTAATCTAGCCATACCAAAGAGTAAGTCAGTACTCATAGCATCGAAGCGTCGATTAAGCTCTTGAAAATGCAAATCTATAACAGCATAAAAAATGTCGACACGCAAATGATGAGAATATGTAACATCAAGAGCTCTACGCTTCGACTTCCTAGGAAAGTAGCGATCGTTCATCTTTGGAATCATTATATCATGTTTATCACAAAAAGAAGAGACATCTTCCATTAAAGATCCAAATTCACTTTTCCTCATTGTTTGTAATCGTTGCTTTGTAAGAGCAAGGAGTCCCATAGCATTGACAATATCTTGATCCATCCTTTGTAATGCACAACTCAACTCATTTGTCATTTTTAGAACTTTTAACATCAAGTGTAACATAAAAGCAAAATCAAATTCCTTAATCTTTCCCATAAGACTTTTAGCAACAATTCTATCGGCATAGTTTTGACATTCACGTGCAGTAAATTCAAGCACATGAATAATCAATGGAAATAGGACAATGAGGTTATCCAACATTTTATAATGAGAACCCCAACGAGTATATCACCTAGTCGTTGAAGCCCACGCTCTTGATTTAATCCTCGTCCAGTATGCACTTCACCTGATTTGAGCAACTCTTATAACTTTTCAGCTTGATGTTCTCGAAGCAAATCCCTGCGCTTAAAGATGCTCCAACAATATTTAAGACATTAGTAACTATACAAAAAAAGTCATCTACATATGAATGCTTCTTTGCAAGAGCCACAAGTGTTAATTGCAATTGGTGAGCAAAGCAGTGAATGCAATATGCTGATGGAGACTCATTCAAAATCAAAGTCTTAACACCATTTAGCTCTCCCTGCATGTTACTAGCCACATCATAACCTTGCCCATGTATTTGCGTTGGACTTAATGAGTGATCAGAAAGAAAATAGAAAATTTCCTTTTTCAATGACATAGCCGATGTATTACTAACATGAACAATACCAACAAATCTCTCTATGACTTCACCTTCTTTGTTAACATATCTCAAAACAAGTTCCATTTGCTCCTTGTGTGATATATCTTTTGATTCATCAACTAGTATCCCAAAACAATCCCCATCCAGGTCTTCAATGATAGCTTTGATTGTTTCTTTAGCACAAGCATCAACAATATCTTTTTGAATACTTGGAGAACACATCATTTCATTTCTTGGAGCATTTTCTAATATAAAGCTTCCAACATCCCGATCAATATCTCCATACCATTGCAAAAGCTAAAAAAAATACCTCTATTTGTAGAAGATTGACTCTCATCATGCCCACGAAATGGCAAATCTAGCCTCAAAAGAAATCTTGCCACATTGATTGAAGCACTTAAGCGACGTCGAGACTCACTTTTTTCTTTCTCAGATTGCCTGTCAAAGGAAGTGCGAATTGATTGTGATTGATTCATTAAATCAAGCATCCTATTGAAACACTTGTTGTGGATGCTATTTACTTCTCCAACATGAGCTTTAAATCTTTCAATAGCCTTGTTCCAAGCTTTAAAGCCATTTTTTGTAAAAGCATCTCCTGTATTTCCATGACTTTCATGTTCATTTTTGAACAAATAACAACACAAACAATATGCAGCATCTTTTGATATATTGTACTCCAATCACTTAGAATGTTGACCCTTAAACCAACCAGGACAAAACCGACGCATTATCTTCCCAAACTTAGTTTTAGGAAAATCATGATTCACAGGCTGACAAGGCTTTTTTTGAATATAATGTCTTCTAACTTCATCACGTGTATTAGGGATGTATTCTGTAATAGGTTTTCTATCTCCTGGATCAGCGTTGAGGGATTCTAAATCAAGATTAGAAAGAAATGTGTTCCTCTGAATTTCCGGAGCTATGGATGAAGCAATATATGGATTAGTAGAACTAGAACTTGGTTGCCCAACATTCGTTCTTGTAACAAACCTATCCATCTCGATTCACAAATATTGATGAAATATTCCTACAGAATAAGATTAAATTTTAATCAATTTTACCTAAAAATTCAATTTAACCATATTGCATCGGAAAATTGATCACCTTTCTTTATCACTAAAAATGTTAGAAATATTTATTCTTTCGGAAGATAATATGAAAACTTGCAATTTTTTTGAAGCAATGAGCCAATGAGGATAAATTCATCAATTGCACAAACTGATGCTAATAAACTACATTTGTCCCAAAAAAATATCAGTTTTGAAATTAAGTCAGAAATAGAGATAAATTTATTTTTTACTTTTTGCCAAATACACATAACTATTATTTATTATCCACACAATAATTACAATCAGTGGGTATATTCATATAAAAAAATACTAAATTTATTTTACAAAGCATAGATAATAAGAATTATAATTTGTAAAACCCAATATCCTCGATAGAATATTTTTATTTATACCCAAAATCTCTAGCTTAAATCAAAATCAAATCGAATTACCTTGTTTCTTGTGTTTTAATTTTCAGATGGAGAGGTCAAGAAAACTTGTTGTTCACTGTGTAACTTGCGTAACCTACAAGAAGAACTGGAGAAATCGAGGCCCAAGAGGGATTATGTTTTAATATTTTTGTTTGGTGTCTATTGAAAGCCTACCAATAATTAAACTAGTGGAGGATTCCTTTTCTCCAAAAATAGAAAAAAAGAAAGTAAAAGAAGGTAAGTAATAAATAAGCAAACAAGGAAGACAACAATTCATTAAATAAGGAAAAGTGTTAATTTTTTGGAAAATACAAAAAAGTGTTACTTTTTGTTGGAAAGAAAATGTTGCCAGTCTTTCCTTTTTTGTTGGAAAACACAAAACCTTGCCACTCTTTTCCTTAATTTTTCGAAAAGACAAAACGTAAATGTTGCCAACCAGATTCAATCCTGCAACATAGGAGTATACCAACGCCCGAAGTTCAGCCTCCAAACCAAAGCACCCATTGAACTTTTTGGTCAATGGGTGCTTGCTAATATATTTTATCCGTTTTATAAAATTTCTATATTAGTAAACCGAGTCCCCGTCAAAGTCAGTGGGTGCTGCAGCACCCAGAACCTTACACGTGGGTCCGCCTCTTCCCCGCGCTAGAAAAACGCTGGGTCCACAAGAGGGAAATGGGCACTAATGAGAGGCCAAGTCACCTTAAAAATATTGGGTTACATATTTTTCGGTTAATAGATGAGTATATGATTTGAGATATAATTATTTAATTTACCATACTCACTATAGTATTGTGATATCAAATTTAATGCCAAATGTAATTCAGTCAATTAGTTCAGGATATATGGGTAGTATAGGTTGAGTTTCTTATGCATACGTGCTGTTACGCGGCGCCTTCCTGAAATTCCTTAAAAAGATAATGTAAGGCTAAGCAACTGATGCAGTTGTTGTTTGCCAACTGTGGTCCCCTCTATATGCTAGACGAGATTGTCAGTGTCGTACGGGAAAACCAATGTCAAGAGCAAATGAGAGAACATAAATGAGAATTGAAAGAAAGCTTGATTGCAGTAATGAAAGATATTATATAAAGGAAAGGCGGTGTCGAGGGGGAGAGACACCAGTACAGAGAATTATTTGCTTGCTAGAAAACTTGATTGCTTGATCCCCTAATAGTGCTTAAAAAAATAAACCAAAGTTACAAGACTTGACCTAACTAAGCTAGAGAAACATAATGGAAGTATATGGAATAAACTACTCTATATTTACAATGAAAAGGACTTATTTTTCTGCTAGGTAGAAACATGTCCGTTGTCAGCAACCTTGTCTTTGGCATCACGATCTGCGCGAGTGGTGTTGTTTGTGCGCGACACAGTTGGCATCTGCCTGTCGCTGGGCGCTGATGAGGGACATCGGTGGGCCGATAGAGGCACATGCGCGCTTGTCACTTGGCGCAGCTAAGACCAAGGGGTCGTCCGTGGCGCTAGGCGTTGGGAGGCTTGCCAGGACACCACGAGGCGCGTCCAAGGGGTCATGGGACATGGCTGGAAAGCCGCCTAGACATTCACCCCACCCGAGTTGGCAACGTCCTCGGCGCCTTACTTGCAAGATAATCATCAGTTAGGATCTTGTAGGCTTTGAGGTTTGTTCCCCTCTCCCAAGTATTCTCATCTGCATCACAACCATGCCACCTCATCAAGAACTCTTGGTGATCTTTCCTTGAGGCGTGAATCACCCGATCATCAAGAATAGCTTCAGCACGCCTTTTTCCGGTTGAATTGGGGCCTCAAATACTAGGTATTGTGAGTTGGTTCCGTGAAAGATCCTCTATGTCTTTCCGAAAAGGTTCAGAAGGCTGACATGGAAGACATGATGGACTTTCAACCAAGCTGGGTTATCCACCCGGTATGCAACTTTCCCAATGCGTCTTTCAATGGATAAGGGTCTAATGTGTTTTTGCAATAGGAGAGGGTCATGGACCCCTGCAAACAAGTACTGCTTTGGAATTTCGACCATCACTTTGTCTCCTACTTGCTATTCGACAAAGCGACGATTTTGATCAGCATTCCTTTTCATCCGTTTTTGGGCTTTGACAAGATAGCTCGGCACTATCTCCAAATTTTGCTTCCATTATTTTAGAAGTTAGAAGCTCGAGGATATTTTTACATGTTTGGTGAATTATCAATGTGTGGGAGTAGCGGTTGCTGGCCGCTAGCAATTTCAAAAGCGCTTTTGTTTGTACTAGAGCTCGTTTGTGAATTGAAACACAGTTAAGCAGCATCCAGAAGCTTCACCCAATTCATTTGCGATCCAGTTACAAAGTGGTGGAGATATTCCTCCAACATAGCATTGAACTGCTCCGCCTGGCCATCGGATTGCGGATGAAAACTTGAGTTGTGACTCAATTTTGACCCGAGGCACTTATTGTTAATGAAGCGTGAGTTGTGATCACTAACGATATCTTTGGGTAGGCCCCAATATTTGACGACATGAGAGAAGAAGAGTCAAGTTGTATCTTCTGCTGATATATATTGTGGAGATGCAATAAAGGTAGCATACTTGAAAAACCGATCCACCACAACCAAGATAGTTGTGAGATCTTCGATCTTGGGCAATCGGTGATGAAATCCAAAGAAACACTTTCCCAAAGTCTCTTTGGGACAGCTAGTGGTTCCAAGAGTCCTGCTTATGTCAAGCGGTCTGACTTGTCCTTTTGACATACTAGACAAGTCCTCACATGCTGAGCGACATCATCGGCCATTTGAGGCCAATAATATGCCCGACGAAGTAATGCCATGGTGCGTTCTTCACCAGGATGGCCGGCCCAAAAAGTATCGTGACATTCCGCCAGAAGAGTCCTTCGTAGATCTTCTCCTTTAGGAACATAGAGTCGATTCCCTTTCACTTTCAGGAAACCATCTTCCATGTAGAACTGGCGGGTTTTGCCCTGTCCTACTAGATCAACCAAATAATGTGCAACAGGATCCTTGATGAGGAGATCCTATAGCTGGTCTTTTATGGTGGTGGCTACTTTGCTCCCCCTTAGGGTGGCGAGTAGGCACACCGATGCTAGGTCCGCTCGTCGACTGAGCATATCAGTAACATGATTAGTTTTCCCACTTCAGTACTCCAAGTTGAAGTGAAATTCCGCTAGGAGTTCCTGCCACCTGTCCTGTCGGCCATTTAGTTTCGGATGGGTCATGAAATGGCTAACAACTGTGTTTTCTATCTTGACCACAAATGAGGTTCCTAGCGGATAGTGCCTCCAAAGGTGTAAGCAATGAACAACAACCAATAATTCTTTCTCGTGGTTAGCTCGACATCCTTCAACTTCCAGCTCTCGTATGCTACATGATTCCCTTACTGTAGTAAGACTCCGCCAAGAGCATAGTCGGAAGCATCCGTTTGTACCTCAAATGGCTTGGCCAAATTTTTGATGACCCGAAAGGTCACGCTGTGTAAATTTACCTAAATCTGTATTCCGAGGCCTCGAAAGCCTCCGTTAATCTCACCTCGATATGCGTGCACATCCCGGGTGCGTAGCCGGAAAGCCTTTATGTGGAAATTTGATAATAAGTTAAATTTGCAGTAATTAATGGAATACAGTTGACTTTGGTCAACATGTTTGGTAAACGAACCCGGACCCGTGATTTGACGGTCCCGGAGGGTCCGTAAGAAAATATGGGACTTGGGCGTATGCTCGGAATCGAATTCAGAGGTCCTAAGTCCGAGAAATGAATTTTTAAAGAAATTGTTTCCTGAAAATAATAAAGACTTTTAGAAATGGAATTTGATTTTAAACTTGTGTTACCGGGCCTGTATTATGGTTCCAGAGTCCGAAACAGGTTCAACATGTATTATTTGAGTTATCTGTGAAATTTGGTAAGGATCGGACTTGATTTGACGTGTTTCGGATCAAAAATGGGAAATTGAGAGTTAATGGAGTTTTGAGAAAAATTATATAGAAATAAGGATTTCCTTAAATTTGAAATTTGGTTTGGAACGTGATTTTATGTTATCGAGGTCCGAATGTGATTCCGAGACTGGGAATAGTTCTGTTATGTCATTTATAACTTGCCTGCAAAATTTGATGTCATTCCGAGTGGTATAGGTCGGTCCGGCGCATTTTTATAGAAATCAAGAACTTGAAGTTTCTTAAGTTATGGTTTTAGGGGTTTTGGTAGGTGATTTTGATATTTAGCATTGTTTTGGGTGTTTCGAAGGCTCGAGCGAGTCCGTATTATGATTTAGGACTTGTTGGTATAGTTGGACAGGGGCTCAGGTGGGCCCAGGTGCCTCCCGAACACCAATCGGGGCTAAAAACCAGCTAAAATAGCTGTTGGTGCACCTGTTTCTGGTGTGACCGCAGGTGCGGTTGCCCAGTCGCAGGTGCGGGACCGCTCCTGCGGTCCCAAGCATTGCAGGTGCGACCCCAGGTGAGGTCCTTCTTTCTCGCAGGTGCGGACAAAGGTCCGCAGGAGCGGAACCGCAGGTGCGGTATTCCCTCCGCAGGTGCGACCCCAGCCCCTCTTGCCTAGTTCCGCAAGTGCGAGCCCCAACTCGCAGGAGCGAGACCGCAGGTGTGGTCCTCGAGCCGCAGGTGCGGAATCCCTGTAGGCCAGGCAGTATATATTCTTCAAAACTCGGGATTTCACCCCTCTCATTCATTTTCCACCACCATTAGAGACTTGTGAGCTTGGGAAGAACACACCACGACCTAGCTACTGTTAAGGTAAGTTAATTCCTTCCTAATACTAGTTTCATGCATGAATTATTAATAGGGTTTACTACTAAATTAATGGAAAATCAAGAATTGGGTAGTAAATTTAGGGTTCTTGAGAAAATTTGGTGTATTGTCCGTTTAATGCTATGAATTCAAGTAGAAACTTCATATTAATGATCCTTAGGCTATGGGTGAGTGATTCCTCCGAGAATTTTCGGGATTCAAGCATGCGGGCCCGGGGCCGAATTGTGGTATTTTTGGAAGAATGATAGAAAATGTATAATTAGGCTTTGGAATTGGTTTATTGAATAATTATTGATGTTAATAAATCAATTATGTATAGATATTATCGACTCGGAGTTGGATTCGAGAGGAAAGGCTGTGATTGAGGCTTGACTTGTATTTTTGGAGCCGATGTAAGTGTTTGGCCTAACCTTAGCTTGAGGGATTAGGTATAGAGTCTTATTTGCTAGGTGTATTCATGTCCAACGTATAGGCGAGGTGACGAGTACCTATATGTTGCGGTCAAGCATGCCCGTGAGTCAATTGCGATGAATTATACCGTGTTCTTGATATTCTCTGTACTATGAATAATTGGTGATTTAGAAGTGATACATTGATGTTGTTTCATGACGTGGGAAATTATTGATTAATTGTTCAGTTGAGGCTTTTAGTGTTGAAAATGTATTTCTAAGCGAGTTTGGTTATAGTTGAGTCCCTTGCCGGGACGATAGAATTTGGTTGAGTATTTCTGTACACTTGAGATTTCTTATTGTTAGTTTTCTCATTATATTGTTGTTTCTATATTATTTACCGCACGAGGGGACATGCCGTGCTGATTGTTTATTATTTATCGCACGAGGGGACATACCGTGCTGATTGTTTATTATTTATCGCACGAGGTGACATGCCGTGCTGATTGATTATTATTTATCGCACGAGGGGACATGTCGTGCTGATTGTTTATTATTTATCGCACGAGGGGACATGTCGTGCTGATTTTTTATTATTTATCGCACGAGGGGACATGCTGTGCTGATTGTTTATTATTTATCGTACGAGGGGACATGTCGTGCTGATTGTTTATTATTTATCGCGCGAGGGGACATTCCGTGCTGATTGTTTATTAATTATTGCACGAGGGGACATTCAGTGCCGAGTGGTTGTTATTTATGCACGAGGGGATATTCAGTGCCGAGTGATTGTGAGACTATGCACGAGGGGACATGACATGCCTGTTGTTGTTCATTACCTGTTCTGAGATGTTAAATTACTGCTTTTACTTTCACATTTCAGTTATCACCCTGTTCTACTGCGCTAGTATTTGTTGCCCCTTTTATCCCCAGCATGTTCTCCCCGTATCTGCTTCTACTTGTTTATTTCCATCGATATTTTCCTTTTATTATATAGAATTGCATAGGTATGTATATTATTGTCGGTCCTAGCCTCGTCACTACTTCGCCGAGGTTAGGCTCGGCACTTACTTAGTACATGGGGTCGGTTTTACTGATGCTACACCTGCACTTCTTTATGTTATGCAGACTACGCAGTCAGACCCAGTGGACACTAACGGAGGAAGCATTCCATCAGTCCATTCAGGAGACATCGAGGTAGACCCGCAGATGTTCGTGGGCCTTGGCGTCATCTTCCACCCTTCTCTTTCAGTTCTGTCTTATTCTATAGTTTCAAAGACAGTCATATGTACTTATTTCAGACCATTGTATTTAGTAATCTCATAGACAGTTCGTGAGTATGTGACACCAGTTCTAGGTTATATTATGGGTTTTTATTTCGAAGCTTGCTATGTTAATTTGAACTTAGTTGACTCTCATGTTGTTGACCACCGTTGGCTTAATTATCTGGTTCATTTTAGTTGTTAATGAGGTTATTTTAGTTCAAACGTTGGCTTGTCTAGCGGGTTCAATGTTAGGCGCCATCACGGTCTGAAGGTTGGATTTCGGGTCATGACAAGTTGGTATCAGAGCACTAGGTTGCTTAGGTCTCACAACTCACGGACAAACTTGGTAAAGTCTGAGGGATCGGTACGGAGACGTCTGTACTTATCCCCCAGAGGCTGCAAAGTTAGGAATAACTTCACATCTTTCATTCTCTGTTCCAATTGAATTCTAAATACTAATTGAGTCTCTAATTACTCTTTCACAGATGGCGAGAACGCGTGCTTCCTCATCGACCGATCAGCAGCCCGATCCTCCTATTGCAGCTCGTACGAGGGGCCGAGGCCGAGGCCGTGCTAGAGGCCGAGGCAGAGCTAGAGCAGCAGCTCCAGTTGAGGACCCACAGGTAGACTATGCCGGTGAGGTTCCTGCTCAGACAGTCCCAGTTGGACTAGCTCAGGTCCCAGAGGGGTTCATTGCTACCCCGGTGCTTCAAGATGCTCTAGTCCGCTTAGTGAGACTCAGGGAGAGTGTGGCTCAGGCCGGTCTTCTTCCTACTGCACCAACTGGATCTCAGGCTGGGGGAATGACCCAGACTCCTGCTATTCATACGCCAGAGCAGTTTGCCACTCATTTCCAGACTCCGGCACCTCAGACAGCCGGAGTAGTTCAGTCGGGTACGGTGGCACCCGCCGTTGAGGGAGCAGCCATGTCAGCAGACGCTCTATGGAGGTTGGATCGGTTCACCAAGTTATTCACTACTACATTTACTGGTGCACCATCAGAGGACCCCCGGGATTACTTGGACAGCTGTTATGAGGTTCTTCGGATTATGGGCATTGTGGAGTCCAATGGAGTTGATTTTGCTACTTTTCGTCTTTCGGGTCCCGCTAAGACTTGGTGGAGAGACTATTGCTTGACCAGGCCAGCTGGGTCTGCACCTTTGACTTGGGCTCAATTCTCCGAGTTATTCTTGGGGAAGTTTCTTCCAGTTACTCAGAGAGAGGATCTTCGGAGGCAGTTTGAGCGTCTCCAGCAGGGCTCCATGTCCGTCACTCAGTACGAGACCAGGTTCATTACTCTAGCCAAGCATGCTATTATGATACTCCCCACTGATCATGAGAGGGTTCAGAGATTTATTGAGGGTCTGGCTCAGCCTATCAGACTTCATATGGCCAGGGAGACGGGTACTGATATCTCCTTTCAGGATGCAGCCGATGTGGCCAGATGTATTGAGATGGTATTATCCCAGGGTGGTGGTTAGGGGTCTGACAAGAGACCTCGTAATTTCGGCCGTTTCAGTGGTGCCTCATCTGGAGGCAGAGATTCCTTTGGCAAAGGTCATCCCCCTAGACCTTACCAGTAGGCACTCCAGGTATCCCACAGTGCATCATCATCTCCCATCAGTGCACCGCCGATTCAGAGTCTTCAGGGTGGTCATTCTGGTCGTCAGGACAGTTCTAGGGTCAGTATTCTCAGCAGCCGAAGACTTGCTACACTTGCGGTGGTTCAGGGCACATCTCCAGGTTTTGCCCCCGAGGTTTTGGTGGGTCTCAGTGTCAGGGTTCCCGTGTCATGGTTCCCGCATCAGGTGCACCCCCACCCCTCGGCCAGCTAGGGGTGGTGGCGTGGTGCCAGAGGTGGAGGTCAAACTCATAGAGGTGGAGGGCATGCCACGAGAGGTAGAGGTCAGGCCGTAGTAGGTCGACCAAGTGTTGTTCAGGCTGGAGGGGCTTAGCCCCGGTGTTATGCTTTTCCTGCCACGCCTGACGCTGAGGCTTCTGATGCAGTTATTACATGTACAGTTTCAGTTTGCAGCCGAGAGGTTTCTGCGTTATTTGATCCGGGTTCTACATTCTCCTATGTGTCTTCATATTTTGCCCCTTATTTGAGTATGCCCCGTGATTCCTTGAGTTCTGTTGTGCATGTGTCTACACCGGTGGGTGATTCTATTGTGGTAGATCGAGTCTACCGTGCTTGCTTAGTAGTTATTGGTGGTATGGAGACTCGAGTTGATCTTTTGCTTCTAGATATCGTTGACTTTGATGTTATATTGGGAATGGATTGGCTATCCCCCTATCATGCTATTTTGGACTGTCATGCTAAGACAATGACCTTGGCCTTGCCAGGTGTGCCTCATTTGGAGTGGAGAGGGACTCCTATTCATTCTTCTGGTAGAGTTATTTCATATATGAAGGCTCGACGCATGATCGAGAAGGGTTGTTTGGCTTATTTAGCCTATGTTTGTGATTCTAGTGCTGAGGTTCCTTCTATGGAGTCTGTGCCCGTGGTTCGTGAGTTTCCGGAGGTATTCCCTGCTGACCTGCCGGGTATGCCACCCGACAGGGATATTGACTTTTGTATTGAGGCGGCTCAGGGCACTCAGCCCATTTCTATTCCGCTGTATCGTATGGCCCCGCCAGAGTTGAAGGAATCGAAGGAGCAGTTGCAAGATTTGTTGGATAAAGGCTTCATTAGGCCTATTGTTTCTCCTTGGGGTGCTCCAGTGTTGTTCGTTAAGAAGAAAGATGGCTCAATGTGTATGTGTAATGACTACCGGCAGTTGAATAAGGTTACCATTAAGAACAAGTATCCTTTGCCGAGGATTGATGATCTATTTGACGAGTTTCATGGTGCTACAGTGTTCTCCAAGATAGACTTGAGATCTGGTTACCATCAGCTGAGGATTAGGGCTTCAGATGTTCCTAAGACAACCTTTCGCACTCGTTATGGGCATTATGAGTTTTTGGTAATGTCATTCGGGTTGACAAATTCCCCCGCTGCTTTTATGGAGTTGATGAACCGAGTGTTCAGACCTTATTTGGACTCGTTCATTATTGTTTTCATTGACGATATATTGATATACTCTCGCAGCCAAGAGGAGCATGAGAAGCACCTTAGAGTCGTCCTCCAGACTCTGAGGGATAGTCAGTTGTATGCCAAATTCTCCAAGTGTGAGTTTTGGTTGAGTTCAGTTGCATTTCTAGTCCATGTGGTTTCCTCAAAGGGTATTCAGGTGGATCCCAAGAAGATTTCAGCAGTCAGAGATTGGACTAGACCCACTTCAGCTACAGAGATTCGGAGTTTCTTGGGCTTAGCAGGTTATTATCGCCAATTTGTGGAGGGATTTTCATCTATCGCAGCCCCGATGACCAGGTTGACCTAGAAGGGTGCCCCGTTCAGGTGGTCGGATGAGTGTAAGGCGAGCTTTCAGAAGCTCAAGACAGTCTTGACCACGGCACTAGTGTTAGTGTTTCCCACAGGTTCGGGACCGTATACCGTGTATTGTAATGCTTCACGGGTTGGGCTTGGCGCAGTGTTGATGCAGGAGGGAAACGTTATAGCCTATGCTTCTCGTCAGTTGAAGATTCATGAGAAGAACTATCTGGTTCATGATTTGGAGCTTGCAGCTGTTGTTCATGCGTTGAAGATTTGGAGGCATTACTTGTATGGTATGCCATGTGAGGTGTTCACGGATCACAAGAGTTTGCAATACCTATTCAAGCCAAGGGAGTTGAACATGAGGCAGAGAAGGTGGTTAGAGTTACTGAAGGATTATGATATTACCATTCTTTATCATCCAGGGAAGGCCAATGTGGTGGCCGATGCTTTGAGCCGGAAGTCAGCCAGTATGGGTAGTCTTGCTTATTTATCAGTCGGAGAGCGACCTCTTACGTTGGATGCCCAGGCTTTAGCCAACCGATTCGTGAGATTGGAGGTTTCTGAGACTGGCGGTGTTTTGGCCCATATTGTGGCCCGTTCTTCATTGTATGACTGTATTCGGGCAAGGCAGTATGATGATCGTCATCTATGTGTTCTTAGAGATTCGGTCCGGCACGGAGGTGCCAAGCAGGTTACGGTTGATGATGAGGGAGTTCTGTGGATGCAGAGCCGTATTTGTGTACCTGATGTTGATGGTATTCGTGAGTTGATACTTCAGGAGGCCCATAGTTCCCTATATTCCATTCATCCGGGCGCCGCAAAGATGTACCAGGACTTACGACAGCATTATTGGTGGCGTAGAATGAAGAAGGATATTGTAGCTTATGTAGCTCGGTGCTTGAATTGTCAGCAGGTTAAGTACGAGCACCAGAGACCCGGTGGCTTGATGCAACAGATTCATCTTCCCGAGTGGAAGTGGGAGTGTATCACCATGGACTTTGTAGTTGGGCTCCCACGGACTCAGAGGATGTTTGATGCGGTTTGGGTTGTTGTGGATAGGCTGACCAAGTCAGCGCACTTCATTCTGGTATCAGTTTCATATTCAGCGGAGAAGTTGGCAAAGATATATATGAGAGAGATTGTTCGATTGCATGGTGTGCCCTTATCCATTATATCAGACAGAGGTACTCAGTTTACTTCCCATTTTTGGAGAGTATTTCAGCGAGAGTTGGGCACGCAAATTGATTTGAGCACAACATTTCATCCTCAGACGGACGGTCAGTCCGAGCGTACTATTCAGATTTTAGAGGATATGTTGCGGGCTTGTGTTATTGATTTTGGTGGTTCATGGGACTAATTCTTGCCTTTAGCTGAGTTTGCCTACAACAACAGCTACCAGTCGAGCATTCAAATGGCTCCGTATGAGGCGTTGTATGGTAGACGGTGTCGGTCTCCAGTCGGATGGTTTGAGCCAGAAGAGGCTAGATTGTTGGGTTCTGAGTTAGTCCAGGATGCCTTGGACAAGGTGAAG
The DNA here is from genome assembly GCA_005239495.1 of Nicotiana undulata. NCBI lineage: Eukaryota > Viridiplantae > Streptophyta > Magnoliopsida > Solanales > Solanaceae > Nicotiana > Nicotiana undulata. The sequence goes on along the minus strand of MDKH01129648.1, from coordinate 13,087 downwards.
ATTATTCAGGATAGACTTCGTACAGCTCAGTCCAGGCAAAAGAGTTATGCGGATCGCAGAGCTCGAGATTTGGCATTTATGGTAGGATATCGGGTATTCCTTCGAGTGTCGCCTATGAAGGGCGTGATGAGGTTTGGGAAGAAGGGAAAGTTGAGCCCTAGGTACATTGGTCCATTTGAGATTTTGGATAAGGTGGGAGAGGTGGCCTACAGACTTGCCTTGCCACATAGTTTGTCAGTTGTGCATCCAGTATTTCACGTTTCTATGCTCCGGAGGTATATTACAGATCCATCTCATGTACTTGACTTCAGCTGTGTCCAGTTGGACCAGGATTTGTCTTACGAGGAGGAGCCGGTAGCTATATTAGACTGGCAGGTGCGACGTTTGAGATCGAAAAGTTATCCTTCGGTTCGTTGTTCAGTGGAGAGGCCAGCCTGTTGAGGCAGCTACTTGGGAGTCCGAGTCCGATATGCGGAGTCGATATCCCCACCTTTTTCCCGATTCATGTACCTTTCTATGTTCGTTCGAGGACGAACGTTTGTTTTAGAGGTGGAGATTGTGATGACCCGAAAAATCACCCTGTGTAAATTTATCTAAATCCGTGTTTCGAGGCCCCGAAAACCTCCGTTAATCTCACCTCGATATGCATGGCATCCCAGGCGCGTAGCCGGGAAGCCTTTATGTGGAAATTTGATAATAAGTTGAATTTGCAGTAATTAATTGAATACAGTTGACTTTGGTCAACATGTTAGGTAAACGGACTCGGATTCGTGATTTGACGGTCCCGGAGGGTCCGTAGGAAAATATGGGACTTGGGTGTATGCCCGGAATCGAATTCCGAGGTCCCAAGTCCGAGAAATGAATTTTTAAAGAAAATTGTTTCTTGAAAATAATAAAGACTTTTGGAAATGGAATTTGATTTGAAACCTGTGTTACCGGGCCTGTATTATGGTTCCAGAGTCCGAAACAGGTTCAATATGTGTTATTTGAATTATCTATGAAATTTGGTAAGGAACAGACTTGATTTGACGTGTTTCGGATCAAAAATGGGAAATTGAGAGCTAATGGAGTTTTGAGAAAATTTATATAGAAATAAGGATTTCCTTAAATTTGAAATTTGGTTTGGAACGTGATTTTATGTTATCGAAGTCCGAATGTGATTCCGAGATCGGGAATAGTTCCGTTATGTCATTTATAACTTGCTTGCAAAATTTGATGTCATTCCGAGTGGTATAGGTCGGTCCAGCGCATTTTTATAGAAATCAAGAACTTGAAGTTTCTTAAGTTATGGTTTTAGGGGTTTTGGGGGGTGATTTTGAGATTTAGCATTGTTTTGGGTGTTCCGAAGGCTCGAGCGAGTCCGTATTATGATTTAGGACTTGTTGGTATATTTAGACGGGGGCTCGGGTGGGCCGAGGTGCCTCCCGGACACAAATCGGGGCTAAAAACCAGCTAAAATAGCTGCTGGTGCACCTGTTTCTGGTGTGACCGCAGGTGCGGTTGCCCGGTCGCAGGTGCGGGACCGCTCCTGCGGTCCCAAGCATCGCAGGTGCGACCCCAGGTGAGGTCCCCCTTTATCGCAGGGGCGGACAAGTGTCCGCATGAGAGGAACCGCAGGTGCGGTATTCCCTCCGCAGGTGCGACCCCAGCCCCTCTTGCCCAGTTCCGCAAGTGCGAGCCCCAGCTCGCAGGAGCAAGACCGCAGGTGCGGTCCTCGAGCCGCAGGTGCGGAATCCTTGTAGGCCAGGCAGTATATATTCTTCAAAACTCGAGAGTTCACCCCTCTCATTCATTTTCCACCACCATTAGAGACTTGTGAGCTTGGGAAGAACACACCACGACCTAGCTACAGTTAAGGTAAGTTAATTCCTTCCTAATACTAGTTTCATGCATGTATTATTAATAGGGTTTATTACTAAATTAATGGAAAATCAATAATTGGGTAGTAAATTTAGGGTTCTTGAGAAAACTTGGCGTATTGTCTATTTAATGCTATGAATTCAAGTAGAAACTTCATATTAATGATCGTTAGGCTATGGGTGAGTGATTCCTCCGAGTATTTTCGGGGTTCGAGCATGCGGGCCCGGGGTCGAATTGTGGTATTTTCGGAAGAATGATAGAAAATGTATAATTAGGCTTTGGAATTGGTTTATTGAGTAATTATTGATGTTAATAAATCAATTATGTCTATATATTATCGACTCGGAGTTGGATCCGAGAGGAAAGGTTGTGATTGAGGCCTGACTTGCGTTTTTGGAGCCGAGGTAAGTGTTTGGCCTAACCTTAGCTTAAGGGATTAGGTATAGAGTCTTATTTGCTATGTGCACTCATGTCCAACGTATAGGCGAGGTGACGAGTACCTATATGTTGCGGTCAAGCATGCCCGTGAGTCAATTGCGATGAATTATACCGGGTTCTTGTTATTCTCTGTACTATGAATAATTGGTGATTTAGAAGTGATACATTGATGTTGTTTCATGACGTGGGAAATTATTGATTAATTGTTCAGTTGAGGATTTTACTGTTGAAAATGTATATCTAAGCGAGTTTGGTTATAGCTGAGTCCCTTGTCGGGACGATAGAATTTGGTTGAGTAATTTTGTACACTTGAGATTTGTTATTGTTAGTTTTCGCATTATATTATTGTTTCTATATTATTTATCGCACGAGGGGACATATCGTGCTGATTGTTTATTATTTATCGTACGAGGGGACATGCCGTGCTGATTGTTTATTATTTATCGCACGAGGGGACATGCCGTGCTGATTGTTTACTATTTATCGCACGAGGGGACATGCCGTGCTGATTGTTTATTATTTATCGCACAAGGGGACATTCCATGCCGATTGTTTATTATTTATTGCACGAGGGAACATTCTGTGCTGAGTGGTTGTTATTTATGCACGAGGGGACATTCCGTGCCGAGTGATTGTGAGACTATGCACGAGGGGACATGTCGTGCCTGTTGTTGTTCATTACCTGTTCTGAGATTTTAAATTCCTACTTTTACTTTCACATTTCAGTTATCACCCTGTTCTACTGCCCTAGTATATGTTTTCCCTTTTATCCCCAACATGTTCTCCTCGTATCTGCTTCTACTTGTTTATTTCCGTCGATATTTTCCTGTTATTATATAGAATTGCACAGGTATGTATATTGTTGTCAGTCCTAGCCTCGTCACTACTTAGCCGAGATTAGGCTCGGCACTTACTCAGTACATGGGGTCGGTTGTACTATGCTACACCTGCACTTCTTTATGTTGTGCAGACTACGCAGCCGGACCCAGTGGACACTGACGGAGGGAGCATTCCATCAGTCCATTCAGGAGACATCGAGGTAGACCCGCAGATGTTCGTGGGCCTTGGCGTCGTCTTCCACCCTTCTCTTTCAGTTCTGTCTTATTCTATAGTTTCAAAGACAGTCATATGTACTTATTTCAGACCATTGTATTTAGTAATCTCATAGACAGCTCGTGAGTATGTGACACCAATTCTGGGTTATATTATGGGTTTTTATTTCGAAGCTTGCTATGTTAATTTGAACTTAGTTGACTCTGATGTTGTTGACCACCGTTGGCTTAATTATCTGGTTCATTTTAGTTGTTAATGAGGTTATTTTAGTTCAAACGTTGGCTTGTCTAGCGGGTTCAACGTTAGGCGCCATCACGGTCTGAAGGTGGGATTTTGGGTCGTGACAAAATTAGGGGCAAGACGGGGCTACTAGACATAGCCACTTTTAATGCGTTGAAGGCCTTCGCTCGCTTGGGTCCCTAATCCCCAAGGCGTGACCTTTTTGAGGAGTTCTGTCAATGGAACTGCGATGAGGGAGTAATTCTTCACAAATCTCCGATAGAAGTTGCATAGGCCAAGGTACGCCCTCAAGGCATGGATATCCTTGGGCGGCGGCCAATCTGTGATAGCCTGAATCTTTTGTTGGTCCATCTTGATCCGCCCTTCCTCGATGACATGTCAAAGGAAGTCAATATGTTTTTGAATAAAGGAGCACATGGATAGCTTCACATATAATTCCTGCTCCTGCAATCGGGCTAGGACCTTCAACAAGTGCTCCAGGTGTTCTTCCAGTGTTTGGCTATATACCATAACGTCATCCAAGTATACCACCATTAATTCGTCAATGTACTCTCGGAAGACTTGGTTCATCAGGGTGCAAAATGTGGCTGGAAGTTAGTCAAGCCAAATAGCATAACGAGGAAGTGGAAAAACTTATATCTTTTCATATAGGTCGTCTTGTGTTCATCACCCTCTGCAATCCGAACTTGCCAATACCCTGTCTTCATGTCTATTTTTGTGAACATCGTCGCACCACTCAGTCTATCGAACAAGTCTGCCATGAGCGGAATAGGGTACTTATTCTTCACAGTGATTTTGTTTAGAGCCCGATAATCCACACAGAGTTGTAGACTACCATCATGTTTCATTTGGAATATCACAAGGGACCCATATGGGGACTTGGAGGGCACGATGATCCCCGTGTCTAGCATTTTCGTCGACTGTCTCCGAAGCTCGATGAGTTCGGGTTGTGACATTCTATAAGGCGCTCAGGTGGGTGGCTTCGCACTCGATACCAACTCAATCTCATGGTCCACAATGCGTCTAGGCGCGAGTTGCTTTGGCATATCTTGTGGCATGGCGTTTTCAAACTCCAACAGCATCTCCTTCACGGGTGTAGGAATGGGACCCGATGAGCGTTCTATATCTTCAATGCAGGGGGTAGCCAGGAATGTAGGTTCATGTCTTTTGACTCCCTTCTTCAACTGCAAGGCCGAGATGTTCTCTGCGTCCATCTTCATGGGAATGCACGGGATAATGAACGGCTTGGCCCTGTTTGTTCCCATCATCACTAGCATATCTACATATGGTACGGGCATGGTGTTGGTTTGTCTCAGGAATTCCAACCCAACTATCAACTCGAAGTCATCTATGATCAACACACGCACGTTGAATTTTCCTTCATAAGGTCCAAGCTTCACTCGTACTTCTTTGGCTATTCCACCTACTGGCTGAGGAGATGAGTTGATAGCCTTGACACGACCTCTGCCCTTTCCTACAAATATACCAAGGCGCTCTACCTGAGTCGATGCTAAGTGGTTGTGGGTAGCACCCGTGTTTATCATCACACGAATGGGCTTGCCATTTACTTTCATCTCAACTAACATTAAGTTCCTCTCTTATTTAAGAGGAGTCCTCTCATCCGCCTTCTTTTTCCATTTCTTTGTGATTGGGCAGGGGTCCTTCTCCTTACGGATACCAACACTGGTTCTCGCTAATGCCTCAAAAATTGAGCCAACAATTGAATTGAAGGCACCTACTGGTTCGGTCTGGTCCGCATCATCTGCTTCGTCATCAGTCCCATCATCAAAAGCTTGATTCATTCATCTTTGCATGAGGGCATTCATTTTTCTAATGTGGCCTGCTGCAATAACAGCATACTGAATGGGGCTTTCTCTCCCGATCATTGTTGTTTGACGCATCACTATTGTTGCCTGAGGAAGGAGCCTTACAATTGGTTGCACTTCGATCTCCTCGACTTCTGCTAGGGCCACCATTGCTAGGTTGGCCCCCTTTGTATCACACTCGGATAGGCGGTTGAGGCCTATCCTTCTGAGTTTCCACTTAATAGTCCCCAAGGCATTCCAGTGCTTGGATCGCCTTGGGTAGGGTATCTACCCTTTGTCCTTGCAGCTCCTTACGGGCATAAGGTTTCAACCCTTCAAGGTATGTGAAGAGTTTGTCTTTGTCCCCTATGTCACATATGTTGAGCATGAGCACAGAGAATTCTCGCACATAATCCCGCACTGATTTGGTCTGGCGGAGCTCCCGTAGCTTTCTCCTTGCATTGTACTCAACATTTTCGGGGAAGAGTTGTAGGCGTATGGCTACCTTCAGTTCTGCCCATGTATCTAGAGCATCTTCACCGGCTCTGATGGCTTTGTACTTCACCCGCCACCAGGGTTTAGCATCACCCTGAAGATACATGGTAGTGGTTGCTACCTTCTTAGCTTCTTCTAGGCCCCCCACGGCATTGAAGTACTGTTCGATGTCGAAGATGAAGTTTTCCACTTCTTTAGCATTTCGAGCCCCACTTTATGGCTTCGGCTCAGAAATTTTTAGTTTTTTCGCCACGGGGGCGACATTCATAGCACCCCGAATTCGGTTTCCACCTCCTCGAAGATGGCATTGTAAAGCAGCATTGACAACATTGAGCTGGCCTATCAAGCTTTCTATAGTTTGTTGCATGGCAGTCACCCTGTCTGCCTATTGTGACCTGTAGGGTAAATCCCCATCACGCTCCTATTGGAGGACCTCGAGTTTATCAAAAAATTTGACTGCCTCTGTGGTTGCCGTTTGTCGGTCTCCTTCAGAGTCACGACTGATGTTTTCTATGAGAACTTAGGCTTGGATCATTCTGTGGTCCAGGTCATCCAACCTTTGCACTAGGCTGGTTCTTAGTTCAGGCACCGTATCCACGATTGGTCATAATACGTCAACCGTTTCTTCAAGGGCCGCAATGCGGGTCCCCATGATTCACCATGGTCAGAAATAGTGGTAATGGCAATGTGTTCCCTTGTCTGATGTCGAGTCTAAGCTCTGATACCAACTGTTACGCGGCGCCTTCCTGAGATTCCTTGGAAGGGTGACGTAAGGCTAAGCAACTGATGTTAGTGTAGTTGTTGTCCGCCAACTGAGGTCCCCTTCGTACGCTAGACAAGATTGTCAGTGTCGTATGGAAAAACCAATGTCAAGAGCAATTGAGAGAACAGAAATAAGAATTGAAAGAAACCTTGATTGCATTGGTGAAAGCTATTACAGAAAGGCAACGCGGTGTCGAGAGGGAGAGACACCAGTACAGAGAATTGTTTGCTTGCTTGCTAGAAAGTTTGATTGCTCGATCCCCCTAATAGTGCTTAAAAAAATAAACCAAAGTTATAAGACTTGACCTAACTAAGCTAGAGAAACATAATGGAAGTGCATGAAATAAAATTACTCTATATTTACAATGAAAAGGACTTAGTTTTCTGCAAGGTAGAGACAAGTCCGTTGTTAGCAACCTTGTCTTTGGCATCACGATCAGCGCGCGCGGCGCTGTTGGCATCTGTCTGCGGCTGGGCGCTGGCGAGGGATATTGGTGGGCCGACAGAGGCACATACGCGCTTTTCACTTGGCGCAGCCAAGACCACAAGGTCGTCCGTGGCGCTAGGCGTTGGGAGGCTTGTCAGGACGCCACGGAGCGTGTCCGAGGGATCATGGGATGGAAAGCCGCCCATGACAGTGCGCACACATTAGTCTCGCACCAATTTCATTGAGGAGTAAAGAAAGCAGTTTCTCAAAATTTGGAAAAAGCTAAAACAAACAAGCAGAGATGATCTTGATATAGAGAGAAGGAATTTAAAGCCAGAAATTCCAAACTAGTGAAAGAAAAACTAATTAAACTCATTATACAAACCATTGCTCTGTTTTTTACTAGTCCAAGACCTCTTTGATCCAAGATACTAGTTGTTCTTGAGTGTCATGAGGAAGCTACTCCCTTGTCCAATATCATTCTCATGCAGAAATTTGAGAAAATCTGAGAAACTGCTTTCTTTATACTTCTTTGGATATTCTTCATCAACTAACTCTTTAGCTGTCTCCATCTTCTCATCCATTCCCAAGCTATGCAAACTAGAAACTGAAATTCTTGTCTTTTGAGAGTTTAAAGTAACTCTGTGTACCACACTTTTATACAAGCCATTACTTAGTACTTCAAGATGGTCACCTACATGGACTTGTAATGTACCTTGAAGATGTTGAACTGCCCTCCATTCATTATTTTGTGTGTCTAAAATTTCTAATCCTACTGAGCTTTGGAGGATAATTGTAAGGATACTGTAATCTGAATGTGGGGGGAGACCAAGTGCAAGGCCTGGTTGTGGACATGGAGGATAACAATTGACAGCAATTACATTCACTCCATTTTGAAAATTTTGGCTTAGATAGGTTGGACCAAGTCCTAGGCCTTCAGTGATTATGCCCATGATCTTAATGGCTAACTTTTGTACTTCCTCTGCATAATTCCCCATCTTTTCCCTGTCATTCAACATTCAAAGTTATTCCTTAAATTGTTTTGAAACAAGCACGTACAGAGGGGAAAAGAATTTAACAAAAATATAAGGGGTATACATCTGATGTCTATGAGAGGAGAGAGAATGCCTAAATGTTCAATTTTCTATATTTGGAAAGTCAGCTGGAAATAAGTTCAAATATATCAGCTTCAGCCTTCAAGTTTCTCTCCTAGCCTTGCCGACCCACGTGGTGCCATATGTATAAATTACGATTAAAGTTGCGTAAATTTTGTATAAATATTTTATTTGAACTCACTTGACAACTACTATTTTATGGCTAAAGTTATGTACTTCTAAGATTGAACCCGCTTGCACGAAATCTTGAGTCCGTCACTGTATTTTAGAAATAAACGTAATCATGGTTTATCTATTTTCTCTCTCTCAAGTGCTTAAAAGACATTCGTCGCATGATTTCAGCAATATCACATGAAACAACTGAATACTAACTTTTGAAATTTATAAACATACATGAGCTTGTGATTAGCACGTGCAACCTGGTTGACTATACATCAAATTTAAATCCTGAAATCGCCAGCCCTAAGATACCCCTATGAAACAATAAATAATTAACATGTAGCTAAAGAAATAATTACACAATTTGAGTAAATATATAGTTAACAAGGTATATATACCTGTAATTTGGTGGATTTTGAGGCCATAGTTTAATCCAATCAATAAGAGGATTAGCATAGTGCTTGAGGAAGACCCTCCAGAATTGAACCTTGTCTTCACCATCCTTCAAACTCGAGCCATATCGAACAGGCTTGTACACATCATTCGAGATAAATTTTTCTTTGTCCTCAGTAGCCAGGTCGAAGAAACCAAAGGCGGCTGAAAGTGCTTCATCTAATATAGCCTGGGATATTCCGTGGTTGATAACCTTCAAATAAGGTAATAAGCAGAAAACATTAATTGCAAATTACCTTAACTTCTCTACACTGACATGTTACATTGTAACACTGTCGACGGCAACAGCAACAACCCAGTAAAATTCCACTAATGGAGTTTGGAGAGGGTAGTGTGCACGCAGACCTTACCCCTATCTCGAAGTGGTTGAGAGTCTGTTTTCGAAAGACCCTCGCTCAAAAGAACAAAAAGACAAAAGGAGACAATATCAGTTTCACCACAAAAATCATAAGAAAAATAGGAACAACATGAGATCCAGAAGAAAGATGCAAAGCAAAAGCGATAGCTAGTAAATAAGTCCGGCACTGAAAAGCGAAATAGTAAGACACGACATTGTCACTAGCTAACTTAGACAAAAACCCTACCAGACTAGACTCACAACGGTACGTATACTTGTTACAGTAGATTAAAATATACTGATAGCTTAAATTTTTTAATACCAATATCAAGGTCATTGCTACGTATACTTACGTGAAAGAAACCATTGAGGCGACAAGCTTTAGCAATGTCTTGGATAATTATTGATCTCTGTAAGGGATTATGATCATTCGTACCAGCCAAATCAACCACAGGGACATTTGCAAATTCGGACTTCAAACTTGGCCGTTGTGAAGGTGGCATCATGTAACACTTTGGGACATAGGACAGCCCCTTCTCTTGAGCAGCTTCCCCAATTGGAAATGAGCTAGAGCTTTCATTATCATCAGCCATCTCAAAGCTATAGGCAAAATTTGGATTATTGCTGAAAATTGTGTATACCAGAATGAATGATAGTATATATTAACATAAACGTAGACTCGTGGGTATTTATACTTGTGCTAGCTGCTCATTGTGGCGGTTTACATATATGTTTGAATTGAAAACAGAACAATGAATGAGTGACCTAATATGAAGTATATCACCTTCCCAATACTAACTATACATGCACATATACATCCATGGTTGAAAGCTTCTGCATAAGTCATGAATAATGAATGACTCGATCTTCCTCTTGGATTATCCGTGTGGATATGGATTGGGTCCAAGAGGAGGTCCCGAACCCGAATATCTACATTAACCATAATAACATAATACTATCGAGATATTATATATATATATATATATATATATATATATATATATATATATATATATATATATATATATATATATAGGTATATACATCAACTTTGGTTCATTTAATCATATACATGCGCGTTTAATGTTGACTACAGGAATTCAGGGTGTCCATTAGGGGTGGCAATTTGAGCCCAAACCCATCTAACTCGCCCAACTCGTTCAGAGATTAATGGGTTGGGCTGAAAATATTTTAGCTCATGGGTCAATTTGGGCTGAGCCCAAGTTAACCCATTATTTTTTATGACCCATTTAGCAGCCCAAATACAACCCATGAAACTCACTCAAAACAAAGGGATCTCAACCCAACTTATCTAAAATTTACTTAGTTGCCCCAATTTTACAATTTTTTTATATTTTCGTTTCTTTTTCTTTTTTTTCTGCACCTCGCACTCACCCACCATACCTCCTAACCCCACCCCCACCCTCACCCCACCGTGCGCAAACCCCCTCAATTTTTTTTTTTACTTTTTTTTGTATTTTTAATTTTATGTTTTTTTTTTGGAAGTATGGAAGTATGGATACTGGATACTATGAATACATTATGTCGTGTACTCCCTCAGTTTCAAATTATTTATCAATATTTTATTGTTATTTATGTTTTAAGATATAGTCTCTATTCATTGAATATTTATTTTATTTATATGTAATTTTTATTTTCAAGAACAATTACTATTAAGAGTAAAATAAAAAAATAATAATTAATTTTATCCCGAACTTCTAAAATGATAAATAATTTGAGACATATATTCTTAAAATATATAATTTGAGACGGGGGAGTTGTATACGGTAAACATCGAGCCCACCCGATTTTACTGTTTGATCGAGATCGGGAGTTCGCATCGAAGGACGGCTTCGTAACGGAACATACTAAAACGCGAGGATAAGGTACCGAGTGCGGAATCGAGGTACCCAGTGGCGGAGTCAGAATTTCGTTTAGGGGTGTCAAAATATATAAAACTAAACATACCCGGAAATTAAGGGGAGTCAATACATAGTTTATTTACATATAATGTATTTTTTTTACCTAGCTACACAGTGTATTTTTTTTCGCGAAGAGGTGTCATTTGACACCCCTTCGTATAAGCTCAAGCTCCGCCACTGAAGGTACCTGTCAAGATCGAGGCTAGTAGCAACCAGAGCCAAGTGAGATACACATTGAGTAAGATCGAGGATAGCACGATAACAGAAAGACGAGATATCTGTGACTGGTCGAGGATCATGGCGTGAATCGCGGAACGGATCAAATCAAAGACGATTAATCAGCTAATCATTGGGTTTCCTTCTGGAATTAGAGTTATACCATAAGTAGAATTCTTCTACTATACAAAGGGGAGTTCTAATCATTTGTAAGACACATTGTTCACAAATACAAAAGCAATATAATTCTCTCTCGCTTACATTCTTGTTTATCCGCTTGTTGTATTTCTAAATTGTTCTTGCACTAATCAGTTCGAGGGTACTCTAACTCGAGGACTGAGTCCTGTTCAAACATTAGTTTGCTTTTTTTTACTATTTGATTATTATTATTAATCTTATTATTTATCAGTTGGTATTAGGTGAAATCACATATCCTTAAAACCACAATATAAGTTTAATTGTTATCCAAATTTTAGAGCAAACATGAATATTTATTTACTCCACATTCTTTTAACTCACGTTGATGCCCCTTCTAACATTGAATTTTTACCTAAAAATTGGAAGGATTTTCTGAAATTGAATAAAATTATCACTCCAAATTGGTAGAAAATATCCGAACTTTCCCAAGTGAAGCAAGAAAAAAAACTAACAAACAAAAATGATTAAATTTGATGCTAAAACGCTAGGCTATTTGGTTTTGTAACTCTTTCACTATTAAAAATCCGGAAAAAGCGACCACCAAAAGCGACCAAAGTTGGTCGCTAAACAGTGAAAAAGCGACCAAAATGCGTCCAAACAGGCTTAGTCGCTTTTTCGTTGGTCCCTTTTCGTTAGAGACCAAGTTTGGTCGCTAAATAGCACCCAACTTTGGTCCCTAAGGTGAAAGGACCAAATATAACGGGTATCAACAAAAGCGACCAACATTGGTCGCTGTAATATTTTAATAATATAAATTTAGCAACCAAAGTTGGTCGCTAAATTTAAATTACGTTATTATTTATTTATTTATAATATAAAATAAAGCGACCAACTTTGGTCTGTAAAATAAATTTAATTTTGTAAAATCTGGACAATAGCGACCAAAGTTGGTCGCTTATGTATTAATTTTTTTAATTTTTTTAATCCATAGCGACCAGAATTGGTCGCTAATGTTAACAATTTGAATTTTTTTTATAAATTTGCGACCAACTTTGGTCGCTTATGTATTAATTTTTTTAATTTTTTTAATCCATAGCGACCAGAATTGGTCGCTAATGTTAACAATTTGAATTTTTTTTATAAATTTGCGACCAACTTTGGTCGCCAAATTGCAGAAAAATATTTTTTTAAGCAAATAGCGACCAAAGTTGGTCGCTATTCTTGAAATGTGGGTTCAGTAGCGACCAACTTTGGTCGCTATATCCCAGAAATTATTTTTTTTAATAGAATAGCGACCAAAGTTGATCGCTTTTCTGGGTATTATTTTGGCAGCTACACCACCTGCCAGCATACCAAATCCTATTACAACAACAACAACAATAAGAACTACAACAACAACAACAATAAGAAGTACAAGAACACAACAACAACAACAACAACAACATTAAAACCAATATTAAAACCAAGTAAATAAAGTTCAATAGAACTACAAAATTAAACTAACAAAACTAATAAGGTAACACTTATTACAAGGCCATTCGAAAAAGAACCAAAGTTCTATTGTCTTGTTGAAAGTATACACAACTACTCAATGATTGTTTCACTCTACATCATTATCATCACTGTCTGATGAATCTTCATTATCAAGACGGTAATGAGAAGGGTCA
>ML298030.1:8163-18582 GCA_005239495.1 Nicotiana undulata | reverse complement strand
AATAAAACCATCTTTTCTTGCCAAATGATCCAACCCAAAGACACAAACCCTGACCCTGACCCTTAAAGGGAACCTTTCTGGAACCTTTATGGAATATACAAACTATCATGGAAGAACATGACTGGTGTAGACACTTTGAAAAAGGCGGCAAAAGGGTTTGGTGGTACAAATGCCCCTTTACGGGTCACTGCCCATGGGATCTCGATTGCGATTGCCAAGATTGTTTGGAAGATCCGATTGGAGAATATGATGAACACCACCAGCGTCACTGGGAAAGATTTGGCCTTGGCTAGGTGGGAAAAAAGAGTGAGTTTATTTGGGATAGGAAATTTATCATCTTGGAGGAAATGGTTAAGTGGATGGTAGTTAATGACTAACCTGAGTTTTCCTCTTGTCTGCTCAGCTCTTTTGTTGACGTAGAATGCTTCGCATGCCCATTGTGAGTCCGATGGCTCTATTAGATCAAATTCCAAAAGTTCTTCACATTCTTTCTTTGTAAGCTGGAGATGATCTGGATTCATGCCTGAATGACTTGCTTTTGTTGGATTGATGTTTTCATTTTTCTTGAAAGGGAGCTTAATAAAAAATTCTTCATTTTTCCATAACGGGCTTTTCCCTTTCTTCATGAAGTCTTTGTGGGATTCAGCACATGAATTCTCAATGAGATGTTGCTCAATCTCTTTGATTTGTTCATCATTGGTGATTTGGAATAGCCTTGGAATCTCAGAGTAAGGTTTGAACTGCTTCTTGAAAGCTATCCCGTTAGCCTTGATCTGGAGTTGATCTTTGAGTTGTCTGTAAATGTCGAACCCAACAATAAGGTCCTTTCCTGGTACATCAGATCCTATCAGCTTGGTTCTGTACTTCAGTCCTGGAAAGAATTCAATTGTGACCGGATGCTTTGTGATGACAGTGGTAGTCAGGATTCCATTTGATGCAGTGTTGAAATCCTTAAAATGCGGGATCCATTGATCTTCCGGGAGAACAACAGGATTTATGAGTGAGGAAGCATCTCCAGTGTCGATGAAAGCAATAACTCGAATTGGTATATCCCATTTAGATGAATAGACTTTGAGTTCTACTTGAGGAACAACTGTGAGAGCGTTGATCTGTTCTGGGGCTTCGATCTCAGGTTCTGAAATTTGATAGTGATCATTGCCTTGATCTTCATAGATATCCAGAGAGAATAGAGTTTCTTCACCAGGTTCATCATCCACAGAGAATATGGATTCAAGGTCCTCCTCTTTTCCGAGATGTATGCCAGTATAATCTTCAATTTCTTGAAGGAGTTTGACAGATCTTCTTGATTGGGGACAGTTTTTTGCAAAATGTCCAATCTTGTGGCAAATAAAGCATCTGTTTTTCTTGTGAAAATTTCCTGGCCTTCTACGTCTGAAATAGTTTGTGCGTTTTTTTTACCTTGATTTTCCATCTGAAATTCTCGGCCATCTGAAACTCCGTAATCCTTTCTGTCGCCTCGATGTTTGCAGGAACATCCTGATCCAATGATCAGANAATATAGCTTGCCTGATGTAGCCGACTTGTGGGACTGTTATTGATTGAAACTTCTCTTCAATAATGGTCATGGTTCGGCTTGCCAACAGCTTTGGAAGGGAAGAGACTAATGTTTGTTTCAGGTTGATGTCTCCTCCAATTTCAAAGTATATCTTGGCCATTTTTTGAAAATGCATGTCAATGTCATTTCTGTCGAATGACACACACTTCATCTCGAAAAGTTGTCTTCACATTTTTTCCTGCCTCTGGCCAGCATCTCCGCAGAAAACTTCATGTAGAATCTTGATGTTGAAGGCGAAATCCTGGGATGTAAGAAAAGTATTTTTGTCTTGAATCCCAAGTGAATTCCACCAATCTCTGAGGAGTCCTGAGAACCTTGAAGTTAGTTCTGACAGGATGATATACTTTTCTCGTTCCACCAAATTTTTGGTCACCATCCAAGTATAGAAGTCTTGGATCCTTTGAGGCCATTTTGAAACTTTGACGTCGTCTAAGGTGAAAGTGTGGAATCCGGTTCCAACCGGTTTTGACGCCATGGGTTCTTGTCTTCTTTCTGGGATTGGTTCATCTGTCATGCCTTCTTGATCCTCCTCTACTTCAGATATTTCTGGGTCTCTTGGTTGGCTCACAAATATCGGGGAACATCTTCTTCGGAAGAGTTTTCTGTGGAATCATTGCTTGATTGAAAGCTATATGCTACTAAAGGAAATACCATGTGCACCCAAATACCCAGACAAATTTCTAGAGATGAGCTTGTCAAAATTCTTCCTGATTCCTGGATCACAAATTATGAAAGGTTAAGGGAACCAGAAGAACCTCTACAATCTGGTGAGCCAACTTTTACCAAAAGAAATGACAAAACTGTTTCCATAAGCTTTGACCATTCCCATCTCAAAAAACCCAATAAAACCATTTTTTCTTGCCAAATGATCCAACCCAAAGACACAAACCCTGACCCTGACCCTGAAAGGGAACCTTTCTGGAATATACAAACTATCATGGAAGAACATGACTGGTGTAGACACTTTGACAAAGACGGCAAAAGGGTTTGGTGGTACAAATGCCCCTTTACGGGACACTGCCCATGGGATCTCAATTGTGATTGCCAAGATTGTTTGGAAGATCCAATTGGAGAATATGATGAACACCACCAGCGTCACTGGGAAAGATTTGGTCTCAACAAGCCCAAGCAAAAATCCAAGAAAAAAGGGAAAACTATTGAAAAGCAATTTCGAGCCAAATATGAAAACAAAGACCCTTCAATTGGTTCATTAAGTCGTCCAGGTAAATATGAATTTCTTATCAGTTATAAACACCATGAATGGCCAAAATTACCAGAAAAATTCACTCCGAGTTGGGAGGATAGTGAAATCACCCCAGAATCCAAAAAGACACCTAAACCTAAAACTCCTTCAACCCAAAAGTCCACACTCCCACAAATATTCATGATGAACCCTTCAAGTTCCAGCCATACCCAAGATTTTCCTCCACTTCAACCTTTTGAAAAAGAAGGTATCGCTCATGCTCCAAAAATCCCCAAGAAAAACATAGTATTACCTTCTGGAGAAAACCCCCCCAACAAGTGACATCGAGGCAACAATGAACTGGCAATCAGAAAATTTCATCTGCCAAAATAAAGTGCTCAACAATATTGGCAATTCCATAAAAAACGTTGCCCATGCACAAAACAATTTAATGAACAAAGTGGAAACAATTGAGAAAAAGGTGGAGCAGACATCATCTCAGCATGCAGGACTAATTAAAGCCTTGGAGCTAAGATTGGCAAATTTACAATATGAGATTTGTCCGCCAGGTACTTCACTTTTCCAGTTCTTCCAACAGCAACAAAAAGAGACGATTTCACTCAAAGAACAGATCCAACTTTTGAGAAATGACCGCTTTGAGTCACAAAAAACCCCACTTTTCTCTTCAAAACCTACTTTCTATCCCATGTCAGCACAAGCATATTCCCCACCAAAAATGGACAACACATTTTCTACTTTTCCTACTACCTCATACAATCCTATCTCTTTCACCCAACCCTTAAAAGGAGAGACTGAATTCGATACTACAAAAATGGTTTGGGAAAGGAAAGATGCTCTTGCAGCAAAAAAAAAAACCAAGAAAAGGCGAGACCAAGGAGAAAGTTCAAAAGGATCCAACCCTGAAAGTTTGATGATTTCCGATCAGAAGATTCCGGACTTCTATGTTTCCCAGCCAAGAAACATGTCAGAAGGAGATACTACATGGTCAGAATCTCTAAATTCCTCTGACGATGATACAATGGAAGAAAGCTTTCAATCAAGCAATGATTCCACAGAGAACTCTTCCGAAGAAGATGATCCCCCGATATTCGTGAGCCAACCAAGAGACCCAGAAATATCTGAAGTAGAGGAGGATCAAGAAGGAATGACAGATGAACCAATCCCAGAAAGAAGACAGGAACCCATGGCATCAAAACCGGTTGGAACCGGATTCCACACTTTCACCTTAGACGACGTCAAAGTTTCAAAATGGCCTCAAAGGATCCAAGACTTCTATACTTGGATGGTGACCAAAAATTTGGTGGAACGAGAAAAGTATATCATCCTGTCAGAACTAACTTCAAGGTTCTCAGGACTCCTCAGAGATTGGTGGAATTCACTTGGGATTCAAGACAAAAATACCTTTCTTACATCCCAGGATTTCGCCTTTAACATCAAGATTTTACATGAAGTTTTCTGCGGAGATACTGGCCAAAGGCAGGAGAAAATGCGAAGACAACTCTTCGAGATGAAGTGTGTGTCATTCGACAGAAATGACATTGACAGGCATTTTCAAAAAAAGGCCTAGATATACTTTGAAATTGGAGGAGACATCAACCTGAAACAAGCATTAGTCTTTTCCCTTCCAAAGTTGTTAGCAAGCTGAACCATGACCATCATTGAAGAAAAGTTTCAATCAATAACAGTCCCACAAGTCGGCTACATCAGGCAAGCTATATCCGTAGCTTTGGAGGATATTTGTACGAAGCGCTCAGCCCTGAAACAAATTATCCAGCACAACCCAGCGCTTANATCGAGGCGACAGAAAGGATTCAGGAATTTCAGATGGCCGAGAATTTCAGATGGAAAATCAAGGTCAAAGAAACGCACAAAATATTTCAGACGTAGAAGGCCAGGAAATTTTCACAAGAAAAACAGATGCTTTATTTGCCACAAGATTGGACATTTTGCAAAAAACTGTCCCCAATCAAGAAGATCTGTCAAACTCCTTCAAGAAATTGAAGATTATACTGGCATACATCTCGGAAAAGAGGAGGACCTTGAATCCATATTCTCTGTGGATGATGAACCTGGTGAAGAAACTCTATTCTCTCTGGATATCTATGAAGATCAAGGCAATGATCACTATCAAATTTCAGAACCGGAGATTGAAGCCCCAGAAGAGATCAACGCTCTCACAGTCGTTCCTCAAGTAGAACTCAAAGTCTATTCATCCAAATGGGATAGACCAATTCGAGTTATTGCTTTCATCGACACTGGAGCTGCTTCCTCACTCATAAATCCTGCTGTTCTCCCGGAAGATCAATGGATGCCGCACTTTAAGGATTTCAACACTGCATCAAATGGAATCCTGACTACCACTGTCATCACAAAGCATCCGGTCACAATTGAATTCTTTCCAGGACTGAAGTACAGAACCAAGCTGATAGGATCTGATGTACCAGGAAAGGACCTTATTGTTGGGTTCGACATTTACAGACAACTCAAAGATCAACTCCAGATCAAGGCTAACGGGATAGCTTTCAAGAAGCAGTTCAAACCTTACTCTGAGATTCCAAGGCTATTCCAAATCACCAATGATGAACAAATCAAAGATATTGAGCAACATCTCATTGAAAATTCATGTGTTGAATCCCACAAAGACTTCATGAAGAAAGGGAAAAGCCCGTTATGGTAAAATGAAGCATTTTTTATTAAGCTCCCTTTCAAGAAGAATGAAAACATCAACCTAACAAAAGCAAGTCATTCAGGCATGAATCCAGATCATCTCCAGCTAGCAAAAAAAGAATGTGAAGAACTTTTGGAATTTGATCTAATAGAGCCATCGGACTCACAATGGGCATGCGAAGCATTCTACGTCAACAAAAGAGCTGAGCAGACAAGAGGAAAACTCAGGTTAGTCATTAACTACCAGCCACTTAACCATTTCCTCCAAGATGATAAATTTCCTATCCCAAATAAACTCACTCTATTCTCCCACCTAGCCAAGGCCAAATATTTTTCCAAGTTTGATTTATAATTTGGATTTTGGCAATTGGGAATCCACCCTGAAGAAAGACCCAAAACTGGTTTTTGCATCCCCGATCATCACTTCCAATGGAAGATCATTCCCTTCGGATTAAAAATTGCACCCTCTTTGTTCCAAAAAAGCCATGATAAAAATATTCCAGCCCATCCTCCATACCTCTTTGGTTTACATTGATGACATCCTGCTATTCAGCTATAAATTGGAGGAACATGTCAATTTGCTTCGTCAGTTTGAATCACTGATAACATAATACGGGATCATGCTTTCAGCTAAAAGATGGTTCTTGCCCAAAAGGAAATTGATTTTCTTGGAATGCATTTTCTCCTCCGGGAAGGCAAAGATCCATGGCATGATTTTGGACTCGCCATGCTATTTGGTGATGAAGAGTGGCTTGGATAGAATCTTTGGCTTGTGGGGCACCTTGAATTTGGACCTGGATTTTTAGGGCTTCGGTTAAGTATGGGTCGTAAAGGGACATATTGAAATTTGGAAAGATGGTTATGAAAACAGTCCCTGCATTCAAGGTAACTTCTGCAGTACCCAAATTTGCATGTTGGTACTCCAAATATCTTGTGTCTAGAAGAGAAAGTCGAGCAACAACAGGTTGACCTTTTCTTCCATGATAAGTCAGAGCAATACGGATAGCACCAAAATGGATATGGGTAAAACCATGGTCTCTCCACTGTCTGGGAAAATCATCTGGAATTTGGAGGGTAATAAACTGTTCCTCTCGAGTGGCAAGAATAGGATGCTGGTCAAGTTTTGAGGCAGCAACATATTCCTTGACTCCTTTTGGTTTATGTTGGACTAAGGAACGGATTTGGGTCCATGGTGCAAATGATTTTTTGGCAAAAGCAGAGTAAGGGTTTATAAGGGGTAGTTCAGTTGAAGATACTTTTTGTTCATCGGGTAGGATATCTACTTCATAGAGATAATCATATTTTTTGGACAAAGTTTTATATAAAGTAGGAGAGATATTCATTTTTCCTAAGGAAGAGGATGATGGAAACGACTCAGACATATTTAGTAAACCTGTTCCTCCCTCCGAAAGGATGGGCTGGCTCTGATGCCAGAGTATAAAGAACAGAGCAAGAGACTCCAAGAAGGCAAACTATATCATAGATACGAAAGTTTTCCTACAAAAGGGGCTGGCTATTGCCAAGCTGCACTAACAGTTAATTTTTTTATAGTCTCAAAAGTTTTCCTACCAAAGGGGCTGGCTTCAACAACCCATAAGGGACGGCTTGCCAAGCTACACAACTCAGAAAACTTTTGTACTATAATCAACCCAACTGTTATAACTCAAAAAACTTTCGTACTATAATAAGCTAACTTTCTTAGAGTATTCTTACTCTATTTTCATACATGGACCGGCCTTTCCATCCATTCGAAAGAAAGAACAAGAGGGAAATTTAGAAAAAACTCATATGTAATATATCACAAAAGATAGTTTACAAGATGATTGTAGGATAATTCTAAGATGATCTTACAACTACTACCAGGCCTCCTTTATATAGGGCTAGGAGGTTATTACAAGACAAACTTGCATTAAAATAAACATATCTTACATGGCAAACTTATCTACATGTGGGTCCCTTTTTACATGTGAAGGACCTTAGGCAAAACAACTAAAAAGCTCCTGGAAACATGTGACTGCAGTGAAATAAAAGTGGTTTAGCATGTGAAAGGTTGTGGAAGCATGTGAAAATGATGTGCTGCATGTGATGGAGCGTGTGGAGGCATGTGAAAGGATGTGAAAGTGGGACCCGGGTGGTTTGGTAGGATGTGGTATTTTGTTTTGGCATGGGTAGATGATTTTTTAAGGTTTTTTGGTAGGTAATGTAGGATTATGGTGGGATTAACAGGAATTTAGATAATTGTCTTCCATTGATCTTCTAGGTTTGCCTTCTAGGCATCTTTTCAGAGATCTTGTGTAGTAACGCCTAGAACTTGAAGGTTCTCCTTCGGCATGTTCCTTCTCCTTTGGGTTGTGGGATGTGATCCGCAACCTTAACCTGGAAATGTCTTGAGTTATTTTTTCCCGAATGATTTCATACGGAGTTTGATATTCTTTTGCTGCTTCTCGGACTTTTTCCCAGTGAGGATGAGTGCTGGTATAATTCCAACTTGCCCAATCTTTTGGCCATATTTCTTTCGGGATGCACCTGTTTTGCTGGAAGATAATTCTTTGTGCTTCACTGTATTCTTCTTCCATGGATAAGATAGACACGGGAAATTTCCACCAGAATGACGCTTCTGCCTGTGCCTGGACTTTTCCATTAATAATCTTCACCGGCCTATGAAACATGAATACATTTGCATTGTAGGAATCACTGAAAGATTTCACCCAATATCTTTTTGGCTTGAACCATAATAGAAACACTTTAAGAGCTAGTTCAATGTTGTCAAAATCTTTGAAGACATTGCACTTGAATTCCATGAAGATGTAGTACTGATGACATAGGTACCAGAAAAACCATAATAATTCTTGTGGAAAATCCTTGGCTTGAGCTATGAATATATGGCAGAATGGATATTCTGGATTGACTCCATATGGCTTGAGAATTGATCCTCCATGTCGCCGGAAAACTTGAAGCTCATAATAAGTTCTTCTTTCCATAAGGATCGACGGATCAAAGGGATCCATGAGGTTGAACAACTCCGGTGGATGATCTGTTGGCTTCAATGAATTTGTTCCTGATACGTTTGAGAACATGAAGATGTGATTGGTTAGGTTTTGCTTTGGCTTCAGCTTTGCCGAGGAAAATCTTTTTGAAAATTCTTCTGGTCGAGACAGGAAATCTGCAAGAATATTATCCTTTCCTTTCAGGTGCCTGACTTGAAACTTGTATGGAGAGAACCATTGAGCCTATCTGAGAATTTGAGGATTGGGGATAATTTTTGCATTTATCTGGATCATCTTTGGGAAGGCCTTCATATCCATCTCTATCAGAAATTCTGTGTGAATCAAGAAAAAATTGAACTTCTTGATTCCATTTTTTACTGCAAGGATTTCTTTGAAGGTGGAGTGGTAATGTTGCTCCGCTTCTTTGAACTTTCCGCTGGCATATCCGCATATTTTCCTCTGGCCATCTTTTTCTTCAAATAGAACGGCACTCCAATACTCATTGCTGGCATCAGTCTGTAGTATTTTCTTACCGTCTGATGGGATGTAGAGGGACTTGACATTTTTAGAAATCTCCTTTATTTCCCTGACTGCTTCATCTTGCTTCTTTCCCCATGATGGAGCATTTTTCTTGAGCATGTCTGTGAGTGGAGAAATATATGTAGAGATATTTGGGATGAAATCTCTCACATAATTTACTATGCCCAAGAACTGTTGGATCTGCTTTGTTGTGAGGTTGGTCTCTGGAAAATTGAGTAGTTATTGACATATATGTGGTCCTGGACTGTATGCACCTTGGATAAAATGCATTCCAAGAAAATCAAAGTTATCTTGCTTTCCCAGGAGATAGGTAGAACCCTAGTCAAGATCTTCTCAACCTTGTCTTCCTCAAGGATGACTCTTCCAAGAGACATGAGTTCATTAGTCAAGGTTTTGAAGCTTGTGTACATCTCCTGAATTGTTTCACCTTCCTTCATAGTGAAGTTTTCATACTGAGAGTATAGCAACGTACCTCTAGAGCTCTTCACTTGAGTTGTTCCTTCATGTGCCACTTGTAGAGTATCCCAGATTTCCTTGGCAGTGGTACAGCTTTGGATTCTGCTGTATTCATCTGGGCCTTGTCCACACACTAGGCACTTGTTAGCCTTGGCATTCTTCTCCCATTTCTTCAGATCCTCAGCCGTGCAGTCAGCTCTAGTTTTAGGTACATCTACTCCTTCAGCAGTTTTCTTCATTATTGCAAGCGGTCCATCAGTGACTATGTCCCAGAGTTCATAGTCCTCTCCAATAAGGTGATCCTTCATTCTATTCTTCCACCAAGAATAGTACTGGTCGTTGAAGAGTGGTGGTCTTGCAGTTGATTGTCCTTCCCAGTTCCCAGGTGGTGCACTCATCTTGATCTTTTCCTAGGTGTTAGCCTCTTCAAGGATAACCTGCTCTGATACCAATTGATGTTTTAGACTTCAATACTACACAATATTATAAGTTAATTGTGCAGTACCCAATTTTCGAGTGCTGTCTAATAAGAAGAACCTGGTTCTTCTTAGTCTACTACTTACTACTGTTTGCGGAATAATTAAGCAGTAATAGTAAAGACACAGGGATTTTTACGTGGAAAACACCTGGCTCAAAAGGTGAAAAAACCACGACCTACTCCTCAGTAGGATTTGCTCAAACTCTTCACTAAAACTCTGAGCCAAAACGGACTTACAAAATAAACTCTTTTGTAATCCTAGGACTAACTCTAATCCTCTTTGTATCAACTAGCCTCTAGCTAATTTCTACAGAATTCAAGCTAACTCTAACTTGATCAATTTGTACCTATTACAATTTGCTTCTAATAAAGCTGATAAGATACAATATTTAAACTCCTACTACAATCAACTAGACTCGATATACAGACAATGAAACTGTTCCTTCTAGTTGAACTGTAGCCTTTGTATCGCACAACAATTCTGCTTTCAAAACCTCTTGAACTTTTGTTT
>MDKH01013566.1:0-13659 GCA_005239495.1 Nicotiana undulata | reverse complement strand
TCTTTACGTTTCATTTATTACCTTGTACTGCTGTGTTAGCATACTGTTACCCTACCTCCCCAGTATGTTCTCCCCGTATATGTCTTACTTCCTTATTTCTGTTGTCATTTTTCCTACTATTATATAAAATTACACAGGTACATATGTAGTGTTGATCCTAGCCTCGTCACTACTTCGCCGAGGTTAGGCTCGACACTTACTCAGTACATGGGGTCGGTTGTACTGATGCTACACCTGCACTTCTTTATGTTGTACAGATTACGCAGCCGGACCCGGGGATCACTGACGATCAGAGCATCTCGTTCAGTTACACAGGAGACTCGAGGTAGACCCGCAGACGTTCGTGGGCCTTGACGTCACCTTCTACTTTCCACTATCAGTTTTGTCTTACTTTGTATTTCAAAGACAGTCTTATGTATTTATTTTAGACCTTTTGTTTGTAGTAATCTTATAGATAGTCCGTGAGTATGTGACACCAGTTCTGGGATTTGTTTAAGGTTTCATTTTGGATGTGTTATGTTGTATTTTAGTTATCTTGTTCATAATTATTGTTAATGAGTTTTAATTACTTCAAATGTTGGCTTGTCTAGCAGGTTCAACGTTAGATGCAGTCATGGCCCGAAGGTGGGATTTCAGGACGTGACATTCCGAGATCGCTAACTCGAGAAATGAATTTTTGACTAAAATTGAATTTCAGAAAAAAATGAATGGTTTTAAGGTATGTGCTTAATGCTTGACTTTGATCTGTCGAGCCCGTAATTTGGTTCCGGAGCCCGGTGCAGGTCCGTTATAATATCTAAACCATGTCTGTGAAATTTTGTGAGAAACAGAGTTTATATGACATGGTTTGGACCTTCGGTTGAGAAAAATAGTAACTTTAAGTGTTCTTGAAAATTTCATTGATTTTGATGCTAAATCCGTAGTTTTTGGCATTATTTTGGCGTTTTGATTGCACGAGCAAGTCCATGTGATGTTTTTTGACTTGTGTGCATGTTTGGTTTGGAATCCCGAGGGATCAGGTGAGTTTTGGGTAGGCTATGGGATGTTTCGGACTTGGAATTTCTGTTGTTCTCTTGTTTCTAGTGCACAAGTAATTTTTGCTTCGCGATCGCGAAGTGTAATCTAGGCTGGGAGGAACTTTCTTCTTTGCTAACGCGAAGGACCGGTCACGAACGCGAAGCATTGGGGGGGTGGTACCCTTCGCGAACGCGATCAAACTCCCGCGAACGCGATAGTTTAAGGGACCTGGGGGAGGGATCAGTAACCTTCTATGCGAACGCGACACTTGGCTCGCGAACGTGGAGGCTTGGGGGGATAATGACTTCGCGAACACGTGGATTACCTCGCCAATGCATAGGCCAATAGGGCAACAGCTTCGCGATCGCGATGAAGGCATGTCCAGTGTTTTAAAACAGACTTCAAAGACGGGAATTATTCAAAAAATTCATATTTTCTTCACTAGAACTCAACCTTGGGCGATTTTCGAAGTGGGAATTCAACACCAAATCATAGGTTCGTGTTCTTAAACTCATCCCTTTTAATTTTCATCAACACCCATTAGATTTCTAGTCCTAAATCTTGTTCTTTAAGGGTAGAAATTAGGGATTTTAGGAGAAATGGGAACTTTGTAAATTTGTGAATTTAGACCTTGATTTAGGGTCGGATTTCGGAACTAATTACATATTCGGGCTCACGGGGGTGAATGGATTTTGGTCCGAACCTCGAATTTGGACCAAGCGGGCCCGGGGTCAGTTTTTGATTTTTTTGGGAAAATTCGGGAAATCTATAATTACTTATTTAAGTTGATTCCTTTAGCGATAATTGATGGTATTAAGCTAATTCTGACTAGATACGAACGGGTTGGAGGTGATTTCTAAGGGAAAAGCAGTACTTGAGCAGTGAGTGCATGCAAATCGAGGTAAGTGTCGTGTCTAACTTTGGCTTGAGGGATTAGGTATTATGTGTTTAATTGCTACATGTTTTGTTGTTAAATACGATGTATAGGTGAAGTGACGAGCATCTATGAATTGTTGTCGAGTCATGGCATGCGAGTGAAATTCTATTCTTGTCAATTTTGTAGCCTTAAATTCTACTATCCATACTTAGCGTGTTATTTGAAATGTTGGGTGACTTATATCTGGGTTCACTGAGACTTGGTAACTTTTGAATATTGGTTCAAGGTTGTGGTTCATATTGTGATATTGATCATTAACAAAGTGTTTTCTTCTTTGTGGAACTTCTATTTATCCGTTGTTATTGATTCTGTGATTTGTGAGGAGGAGTGAAAAGAACGAAGGGTGATGCCGTGCATGCATTATTTATATCGTGAGGAAGAGTGTAAATCACGAAGGTTGATGCCTTGCCATAAAATGTGAGTGTTAATGCACGAAGGGTGATGTCGTGTCATGATTTGTGAGTGATAAAGCACGAAGGGTGATGTCGTGTATATTATGAGAGGTTTAATGCACGAAGGGTGATGCCGTGCCGTTCTATTTATTTATTTGGTGAAGTTGTGAGTAAAAGCACGAAGGGTGATGCCGTGCAATTTTTCTTTGATGTTTTAATTGCTTAGTTCGTTTGAGGATTACTGTTTAATTGTTTCACTCCTTATATTGTAATTCCCCACTGTATGTCCCCTTCCCATTATTTTCTGCTTTATTTCTTTATTTACTGTTGTTTCCATAAGCATGATTATATTGTTCAGGTTATATGTGGGTGTCTTGTCCTAGCCTCGTCACTACTTCGCCGAGATTAGGCTCGACACTTACCAGTAAATGGGATCAGTGTTACTGATACTGCACTCTACACTTTTTGTGCAGATCCAGGTATCGGTCCGAGCTGATTCTGAGTCCGTAGCCGATTTCTATGCAGGAGACCCGAGGTAGATCTGCCGACGTCCGCAAATTCCTGGAGTCCCTCCTATATACTCATTTACTATTTTCTTTAGTTCATAAACAGTTGTACCTCTTTCTTTATGCCAAATACTTGTAGTTAATCATAGTAGTCTGTGAGTTGTGACTCCAGATCATGGGTAGTTAGACATATTGATATTATTTGCGCAATATTATTATACAATTTCACTTCTTATATTGGTATCATGTGTTGAATGGTAGTGGATCCCCGTATAGTTTTACATATTTTATGGTGTAAGTCTCTAATGTTTGCTTGCCTAGAAAGTGCAGCGTTAGGAGCCATCACGGTCCTGACGGTGGGAATTCGGGTCGTGACAATATGCCACAAATGATGCACCATAGGCTTGCCCGTAGTGTAATACTCTACTAATCGAGTTCATTTAGTCTAAGATCAAGTAGGACTTTCATTGGTTGTAATGTAGGCTGCGGGTCGGGTAGGGTACATTTGGATATGAATGACTACACCTCCCTTAAGCACTTTAATACATATACTTTAATACACATCCCATACTTATGTCAAACCCAATATTCCACCTTCACTTCAAATTATATTACTTCATATTTCTTTAAGCACACGTATATCACTAGCCACCATCATCAATACTTATTTTTCATACAATATACTATTGTTCTTTTTTTTGAGTGGCTTCAATTGACAACTCTTTTTTTCTTAATGCACCTTTCTCCTTATTTCAGTTGTTCCACTCAAAAGCCAACCCACCACTCCACACTTTAACTTTTTCATAATTCCTCACAGTTCAAGTGCTCATGAGATGTGACAAGGTTCAAATATATGGTCGATTAAACCAAAGGGGTACGACTTGTAATGTGGTTACCAAAGAAACATGATTATAGGCTCAACAGGGTTATCTACGATACAAAACATTTAGGTGGGTACTATATATATATCAGGCTTAACAAAGAACCGCCTGTTTAACCCAAAAAATAGTTTTCAAGGTCAGAGCAATAATTTTATATTACGGGCCACAAGTAACCGATTCAATACGAAAGATATAATTTTTGTTAATACAACGTGATAGAGAAGTGGAAAATAAATTCAATGACAGACAATATAATAAAAATAAAGTAGAGAAGAAATAATTCTTATTGAATAATCTTTGACAAAATGTTGAGCCGAACGGAGCTTGAAGGGCCAAACTATGGCTAACTTGGAAGCAAGATGATATGAATTACAATGTATAGAGTTGTAGAGAAGAAAGTTCGATTCCCTGATTGTGATAAAACTATGTCTATTTATAGGGATAAATCTAAGTAACCATTCTCCTTGAATAATGGGTCCATTATGAGCATTTACTCAACCCATCCATTACTTTTGGAAGACTTGTAACAACTGTGTAAATGCTGGAATTTCGTAACTGATGAGTTAATTCCATAACTGATGAGTCAATCCCATGGCTGATGAGTCACTCCCGTACCTGTTGAGTCAATCTCGCGCCTGCTGAGTCAATCTCGTGCCTGTTGAGTCAATCTTGCAATTGATTGCCTTGTTCTGACCGTTACAATTATTTATTGCATTTATTGCACGTTACATAATTGATTTGTAACTGATGGAGTAATGATGATAAATCCCATATAATCCGGGATTAATTGATTACTTCCTCATTTGTAATTATGAGATATTCTCCCGCACCTGATCCATGCTATCTTATGATCATCAGTTCCGAGGCTAACAAGTTTGGTACGAGTATGTTCGGTCCCGGGGGTGTTTCACATATCATCTTTACATGTCATTCTTCACTTTTCTCCAAGCTTTGCTGACACGTGTTTCCATTTAATAGATCCACATGGCGAGTATGTTTTTCGCCAATATAGATAGTCCCCCAACTTTCCGGTTATTCACTATGATATGACCGGGAAGTGGAAGATTTGATCTTTTCTCCCTTGCCTCTGCCTCATTTAAAACCTTGCCGGAAAAACCTAGTAGGGACAAAAACCGGACGAAGGAAAAAAGAGTGCAGAACTTAGAGATTCAGATGACAACTCCAATGCTTATGCTCGTTTCGTCAATAATCAGTTGGTTTACCCCTGTCTTGTTTCGGGGTTTGAAGACAAATGTTTGCCTTATGTTTGGCAAGTTTGATATATAAATTTCGGCTTTATTTTCTGCCTGCTTTAATGTTTGGATTTTTGTTTCACCCTTTGTTATTTAACTTTGCATTAAAAATGCTTCAATACTTCGTGTCTTTTTGAAACGATCACGATTTATAAAAGAGGGCTCTTTTTGATCGACACTTAATAAAGAAGACGTCACAACTTCATAATGGTGTAAATATGCAATAGAGAGATAGGAATTCTTCACATGTATATCTTTAACAATGTTTTAAAGAAAGCTTTTGTATTGAACTTTCGTAACATTTCACATGTGTTTGCGTACCGTTTATAACTCATTTTGCAACTATTTTCTTTTAACAGATGTGATATAAACTTGTATTTCGTAACTGTTTTTCTTTTGCAACAGTTTTTTCGAGTTAATACAAGGGAATAACTATTTTGGGAATCAAAAAATTGAAAGGATAGGGGAGTCACATCCCCCAACCAAGGGAGTGGTTACAGATTTCGTAAGGAAAGACTTCGTTTACTTCCTGTAAATATAAGGGTATGAATTTTTACCCGCAACTGCTTTCATTTACAACAGTTTTTGAATAATTACAAGGGTATATCTTGCAACCCTTGACTAAATATTGCCTTTAACCTGAACATTCGCTTACATCCACGAGTGTTTTCTTTGTAGGTTTTTGAATCAGGCTTGCGTTTTTGGCTCTTGACTTCGCTCTTAACTTTCGTTTGTTGGGTAGACCTTAGGCTTGACTTGAATTCTGCCTTTCCCAGTCTTTTTGCCTTCTATAGTCCCCCAAGTGCTATAGCTTTGAAGTATGATCACTTGGTTATTCCTTCCACGTGGTCCATTTCCTAAAAAGGAAAATACATACCGGACTCGAAGGTTTATACTTTTTAGATGATGACTGCTTAACCCTTTTTATTTCATCAAAAAGGTTGTGACCTAGACCGGGAATTCAGTTACTTCCTCGTGTCTTTCGGGTCTAATATCATCATTTGGTACTTTAGGGAATTTATCCAAGTACTAACATTTCATGGCACTTTATGAATTTATTTGAGTGCTCATATTTAGTTACAGACTTGAAATATATATTTGGATGCATCGTTACATGTGCGATGTCTTAATGTTGCACCCTTAGGTGTCTAACTTTTAAATAAAAGAGGCCCTTTTATATATTTAATCGCTATAAAAATGACGTCTCCTTTTCATTCAGGCGTAAAAGAGGATCAATTGATCTGAGTTAACTTTTAGTCTTTGGAAGTATTAATCCTGGTAGGATTTTCTGGAGTATTGATCTCGGTAAAATATTGAGTTTGAGGGAATACTGATCCCAAATAAATATAGATCTTAGTAGATTTGTCTTGAAGAGACATTAAATGTGATTGGATTTTGAATCCAAATTGGAGTATATGAACATACTTCCAAGTAGAGAGGGACACATGTCCAAAATAATATTTGAGATGTTCGGGATAACCGATCCGAGTCATAATATAATTAGCCATTAAGAAAGGCTTTTTAACTTGAATGGTCGTTGCTGGACCGAATATAAGCCATGTGTTTTTTCAAAGTGAACTTTATTCTGATGGCATATTTGCATACATTTATGTTGACTTGAACATAAAAGCCTCGTTTATTATCGTGGGATTCTTGACTCGACATGGAGTTCTTGATCCTTTTTTGTGTAAGAGAAGTATATACATTTTTGAAGATCTCATTCAACACTGTTTGAAGTGTTTATGCTTGATATGATCAATACAACTGACTGAGTTGAGATTGTGGTAAATAATGTTGGAATACTCTTAGAAATTTATCTCCCAAAGCAATCGATTGTTTGAATCACTTTTTATAATGTCAAGTCGGATGGACTAATCTTCAAGTATAAATGATCTCCCTAGTGTTTGAGTTTTGAGGTATGAGAACTCAAACACTGGAATTATAATTTGACAGTCCCCAAGTTAATAATCTCAGATAGGATAGCCAGTTCCATTGTTGATGGACTTTCAAATGGTCCAGTTAAAGCATAGAGACGGTACCGTAGCTCTTTCTTTATTTTTTACTCTGGCCGGGAACTACGGAGGTTCTAAAGTGTTGTTGAGGATCATGCGATATCTTTCCTTATTATCGAAGTAATTTTTACGGCTTTCTTTGTAGATTTCTCGCATCATATATTTTGTTTGTTTGGTACATGTGGCATTTTAGCTTTTGGAGCCTTGAATATTCTCAAATATGATTCTCCTTCAATAAGGCAGTACCAGATGAGACACACTCAAAGTTGTCGAGAGCGTGCTTGTCTGTGGGTAAAGTCCCATTCTGCAAGTAATCAATGAAGTTATTATGCCAAAATTAAATTAGTCGGGCTTACCTCATTTTCATTCTAATTGATGATAGATCAGGGATCGCCCAGATAAGGGATGACTCAATCCTGTTACTGTTTGATCCAGAAATGATATTTCTCAATAAGAGTTCGGAGTTGCTTCTGGAGTCAGTGATATTAGCAGTAGATCCGAGACTAGCACATCCGGCTTGATTTTCTTAGGCTGCATAGTTTTCTTGGATTTGATCAATCGTCAAATCAATACTTTTGCTCTGAGTCCCCCAGCTAATTCAAGCATGTATCATATGCTTTATACTCATCTCTGTTGTTAGTAATAAACTAACTTTTGTGAAATCTAAATACTTTTCCTGATAGGCATTAAGCATTGTCCTTAACCCAGGACTATTAATATTTGTGGACTTAGTTGTGTAGAAGGTCCAAATCCCGAGAATTATCTCAGAAATAACATGCACTTTGATTTCAGCTTCTAGTAATATGCTCAAGCAAAGATTATTCATGAAATCTGCTAAACTTGTGATTTTATTGCCGTATGTGGCTGATAAATAATATCATATTCCATAAGTTTGATTACTCATTTAGCTAGTCTTCCTGACAGTTCTCATTTATGCAAAATATTGTATAATGAAAATATAATGGCTACGAGAATTGAATGATATACACAATAAAGCCTTAAATTTAGGGCAATAGCAATTAATGCCAACTTCTCAAAATATAGATATGCAATTTCCATGTCTAAGAGCATTCTATAATAGATTAGAGATTATGTACCTTTCTCTGCTTGAATTAAGATTGTATTTACCTAGACATCCGAGACAATGTGGCATACTAGCAATCATCTTTCTCTTTGGAATTTTGGAAGTGATGATGGGTTAATGTTAGCAACGAGTCTGAATGATTCAACTTTTCGGACTAAATCGACCTTTTGAGGTTCCATAACTTTATCTTTTATTATTTGGCTCTGGTTTCTTCTTTTGCTTGATCGGATTATACCGCGGGTCAATATTGAGCATATAAACCATTATCTCTGGTGGTACACCTGTTATCGCTACAATGGTGGCAAGAAAAGCAATTTGCATTAGCACGTAAAAGTTTAATCAACTTACCTTTAAATTCGGTGTCGAGTCTCGACCAGCATAAACCTTCATATTTGGGAAGCCAGTGATAGTTTCTAGTTCTTCAGCATTTGATCTCGTGGCTTTTGATTCTTTCGGTTAAATGATTGTATCCGAAATTATTTGTGTAGTTGTCCATGGCTATTAATGAACCTTCTTTCTCGTAGTCTTCAATTATCCATCCCGCACCTATCTTTTCTTTTCCAGCTGTCAGGTGCGGTATTGTTGTAAATAATCTCGTGGGTGTTTTACCCATGCTTTTCCTAACCTTCATTCTTCTCCTGTGTAAATTTTCAATTTAGCAAGGTGATTCCTTACCTGTTCGGGAAGGTTCGGATCCTTTTCAGCCCGTGAAGAAAATCCCGTATCTCTTTACTCGGACCTATTTTTTACTTTCGTTTGAACATCCGTTCCTTTCTCCATTTAAATCTCAGTGTTGCATATCATTCTCGTGGGATAGGCGGGAATTCCCGGAGGTGTTCTATCAGGTCCTCTTGTTTCTTGATCTGTTTCTGTCAAGTTAGAACTAAATTGTGCAAATTAAAATTACCTGATGTATCTGAACTTTATGTCTCAGTATTATTTGGCTTAGAGTCTTTAATAAGTTTCGGTACTAATAGTTGTGGTACCAATATGCCGATGTACATTCTCTATTTTCTTTGCTTGTTGCTTATATATCAGTATCATGGCTATTATTGTCTTTTCCTTTCTCATGGTAAAGCCATCTCAAGCTTGGTTGTCCTCAATTGTGTTGATTGGCAAATTTCGGCCATGATGAAGGTTTAAACTGAAAGCAAGCACATATCAACAAATATTGTTAGTATCTTTGGATGAATAGCAAATTTGCTTGAGTTCACTGTAACGGAACCAATCTGTTTAACCCAAAATATAGTTTTCAAGGTCAAAGCAATAATTTTATATGACGGGCCACAAGCAACCGATTCAATCCGAAAGATATAATTTTTGTTAATACAACGTGATAGAGAAGTGGAAAATAAATTCAATGACAGACAATATAATAAAAATAAAGCAGAGAAGAATTAATTCTTATTGAATAATCCTTGACAGGATGTTGAGCTGAACGGAGCTTGAAGGGCCAAACTATGGCTAACTTGGAAGCAAGATGGTATGAATTACAATGTATAGAATTGCAGAGAAGAAAGTTCGATTCCCTGATTGTGATAAAACTATGTCTATTTATAGGTATAAATCTAAATAACCATTCTCCTTGAATAATGGGTCCATTATGAGCATTTACTCAACCCATCGATTACTTTTGGAAGACTTGTAACAACTGTTTAAATGCTGGAAATTCGTAACTGATGAGTTAATTCCATAACTGATGAGTCAATCTCGTGACTGATGAGTTAATCTTGGCTGATGAGTCAATCCCGTGGCTGATGAGTCACTCCCGTACCTGTTGAGTCAATCTCGTGCCTGCTGAGTCAATCTCGTGCCTGTAGAGTCAATCTTGCAATTGATTGCCTTGTTCTGACCGTTACAATCATTTATTGCATTTATTGCACGTTACATAATTGATTTGTACATGATGGAGTAATGATGATAAATCCCATATAATCCGGGATTAATTGATTCCTTCCTCATTTGTAATTATGAGATATTCTCCCGCACCTGATTCAGGCTATCTTATGATCATCAGTTCCGGGGCTAACAGGCTCGGTACGAGTATGTTCGGTCCCGGGGGTGTTTCACATATCATCTTTACATGTCATTCTTCACTTTTATCCAAGCTTTGCTGACACGTGTTGCCATTTAATAGATCCACATGGAGAGTCTATTTTTCGCCAATACACCGCCTATATTACTTCTCAGACTGAACAAGACTACTATTTCACTTTGCACACACACTCCAGCCAAAGCAATTAAGCAAATTTAAGAATCTACAATTTGAGATATTTATTCTAGGGTCAGAAATTGAGCCTAAGAGTCACAACTAGAGTACTGGCTATTCTCAAGGCATCACAAATCTCAGAGATATTGCTGCGATTAAATGCATAGCCACGTGAGTCCTACTCCTAAAAATTAAAACTACCTACATCTGGTTCAACTAAACACTCTTGGAAAAGAACCGCGTCCCAAAGAAAAACCAAGAGGGAATTACTACACTACCTACAAAGAAAATCTTTTTTTTTAGACTTCAATCCCTCAAGAAAAAAATATTAATTAATTAAACTAACACAACTAAAATAGCATAGAAAGTCACTCGCACAATCTCCTCACCCCACACTTAAAATTGTACATTGTCCCCAATGCGCACCATAACTAATGAGAGGGTAAAAGAAACACACTGGTAGGCCAAAGGCCGAAGACTAGCAGCTCATGGGGTACTCAGACTTCTCCTAGGCTTGGTCCTTCGTGCGGGTACCTCAGACTTAGTTCCAACCATATGGTTTGATGTTTTATCCTTCCAATAGCTTTGCTTTCCATGCTCCTAGAAAATAAAAAATCGACTCTACAAAAATAATACAATTAAAATAAAAATAAAAATATATAAAAAACAGTAAAGTTGGGCTGCCTCCCAACAAGCGCTTGATTTAACGTCGTGAATCACTGTTTTTCCTCCACCTCGAGCTTATGAATTGAACCCCGAGTTTTGATTCAAGCTTATGATTATGCTCTTGGGGTGGTGGAACGAATCTAACTGGCCCAAGGAAACAATGTAGTATTCTACACTTCTTGGCCTTCAGATGAGGTGTGTAATTCCGACTTTCTGGCAAGAAGAATTCCAGAATGTAGACACGTTGTTTCTCCT
The DNA here is from genome assembly GCA_005239495.1 of Nicotiana undulata. Classification (NCBI taxonomy): domain Eukaryota; kingdom Viridiplantae; phylum Streptophyta; class Magnoliopsida; order Solanales; family Solanaceae; genus Nicotiana; species Nicotiana undulata. The sequence goes on along the minus strand of MDKH01013566.1, from coordinate 2,447 downwards.
TGTCTCCTCAATTGGCTCAGGTGAATCTACACACAATGTGGAAAAGTGCTTTGAGTAAGGAAAATTGCGCTCAAACTGAAAATGTATAAGCTTATCCGCATCCTCTTCATTGCAATAACTAGTCAACTAAACTTGCATCTTCAATATTCTCGGTTGACTCTAGTAACACCGCTTAAACATGGTCATCCTCAAATTTTAGTTGTATAGATTGTTGGTGTTCTACTCTGACCTCCTCCACTAGCACCTCCTCATATTTGTTTAAAGCCTCTATTATAATGGCAATTTTTGCTGCCAATTTATGCTCTTCTTGGCTACTATCCACAATGTAAGCTTGTTGCGCTTTACAAGGTTCAATTAGTTTATTCGCTTGAGACTCCAAGTGGTGAATAGTTTCCTCTTGCCTTTGTATTTGCCGTGGTTTCTCATCATATTGTTCTACCCAGAACTTTAACATATCTTTGATCTCCTTCAGGTCAGCTTCCCTGGATTGTTTGTTCCTGTTATCCTCACAAGAAAAAGTAGAACCATCATAATATGGGACTAAGGGGTTGGGGGAGGGTAAGACATATAATCACAACCATGAAAGTGACCATCTTGACCACCACACATATCACACACATTCCACACATAAGATTGAGTTGGTGCACATAACTCACTCTCGGGAATATTTTGATAATTTTGCCATAGGTGATTTTCTCCACAATAAGAATTAGGAAGATCAATAGAAGAATTACCAACATCAAAAGTATCATAATTCCAAGATGACATGTTCTCAAATCAACAAGTAAAACAAAAAAGATTTTAAAAAAATCAAATAAAAAAAATAAAAGTTCAAACTTGAACCCTAGCAATATGTACACCTACAGCTACATTGTTAGTTCCCTGGCAATGACGCCAAAATTTGATCACGCCCAATTATGCCTAATAAAAAGGACTAAGCGGTCGTTGCAAATATAATCCAATTTACAAGTCCGGAGTCGAATCCCATAGAGAACTAATGCTTAACTACAACTGTTCAATATTTCTAAGAAGACAAGCTCGAACAATTCCTAAGTTATATATATATTAAGATTCTTATATCTAATTAACTAAATAATTAAAGTAGTAGATTAACAACTAGGGATACTACGGGTTGCAAACAAGAATTGGATTGATCTAAGGTTATGATTTTCCCTATTGTCAGAATCTTTTCTGCTATATTTTCTACAAATTTTCCTAAGTCTTATCTATCGACCATGAGTACTCTAACTGTCGTAACTCTATCCCGAGTAATTACCACAATTTACTAGACATATTCTCCCAAATTACACTAGCTAGAATTAAGTACAACTCACTCAGATCGCACCAAGGTTTCGTTATCCCTAATCCCACCTTTAAACCTCCGTATTGATCCCTCATATACGTTTAGGAGTGATGTTGTTCAACAACTACCTAAATATGCACTCTCTCCCGGGTAATACATACTAAATAGGCATAGCTAATTGAGGGCCCTTCAATCAACCACAAGAATAATATAGTTTAACAAATAGAGAAAATACTACGACAAATTTATATTAACGTAACAAGAAAATCATCCTTCAATAGGTTCCATCAAAACCTTAGACTAGGAATTTAGCTACTCATAATCAAAGTAACAATATCCAAAGTGTTTTGCATAATTAAAATACAAGGTAAAGATAAAGGGATGTAGAAATTGTTGACTCTAACTCCCGACGGTTGTTCTATGAGCTATCTTTGCCTCCAGTTTCAAAAGTCCTTAAAAACAACATTTTTAGGTCTATTTATATGTGTAGGAAAAGACATAGACGTGCAGGACAAGTCCTAGTCAAACCCCGAAACGAATTAAGTCTTCAAAACTCGGATTGAACCTGGCCCCAGGCCTGGCGTGTCGGCCTAACACCTGGTGAACCTATGTCACGCCCCAAAATCCCACCTTCGGGCCATGACTGCGTCTAACGTTGAACCCGCTAGACAAGCCAACGTTCGAACTAAATAAAACTCAATAATAGCTAAAACAAACAAGATGACTAAGGCATCGATGGCCCACAATGAAATTTAACAAAATAACAAAAATACAACATAGCACTTTCGAAATAAAACCCATATACAAATTCCCAGAACTGGTGTCACGTACTCACGGACTATCTAAGAGATTACTACAAACAAAAGGTCTGAAAATAAATACATAGGACTGTCTTCAAAATTCAAAGTAAGACATAGCTGAAAGTGGAAAGTAGAAGGTGACGTCAAGGCCCACGAACGTCTGCGGGTCTACCTCGAAGTCTCCTGTGTGACTGATGAGATGCTCCGATCGTCAGTGATCACCGGGTCCGGCTGTGTAGTCTGCACAACATAAAGAAGTGCAGGTGTAACATCAGTACCAACGACCCCATGTACTGAGTAAGTGTCGAGCCTAACCTCGGCGAAGTAGTGACAAGGCTAGGACC